>JAJIBD010032140.1:0-10152 GCA_021461705.1 Cryptotis parvus
TTTTTCTGTATATATATCTTTTGGCAGGTAAATAAAACTAGAGTCAAAAAGGTTATACTAATTGAAGTAACATAGACTCCTGGCTATCCATCTCCTTATTCATAGAAAGATTTTTATCTTTTTCCCGTGTGTGTGTGTTCTCTGTGTGTGTGTCTGTGTCTGTGTGCATGTGCATATGTGTGAGTATTTGGGGATGGAGGGAGATTTTGACCACACAGGAGTAAGTCAGGTACTTGCTCCCTGACTCTAGGGACCTAACACAGGTAGCCTCATGCAATGCAAGTGTCCTACCCACTGTACCATCGCTCTAAACTCAACAAGGATTTTTTTGTATCCAATAGCCAATTATTTGGGATTTGGAATCTCCACACTGTATTGGAAGACAACAGAAAAAAAATTCTCAATGTGTGGGTTTATATCTTAAATGTAATTTATATCGAAGAAATATTTGAAAAATAATTAGGAAATATTTTGAGTTTTTGATAAGAAGGGTCAACAAGGTATGAGAGTAGTAAAAAGTATTAAGAGTTACATATTTCTTAAAACATCATCTAACAACATACATGAACTTTTAGCTATTTCAGTTTCAAAGGTCATTTTTCTATTTTATTATCCCCTTAGTAAAATCAAATGATTCAATTCCTCATTTTTAATTACAATTTTACCTCACTAATAGTCCATTTCTGACAAGATGTATATAATTTATTGCTTTATAGGGAAGGATAAAAAATATGCAAGTTTGCCTTTTCTGACAATATATTCTATTTAGTGTTTGGGAATTATCTCGATTTTTTTTCAGTAAAAATTTCTCACAGACATTTGGAGCCTAATTCACCAAGAAACTCAGCTGTGAAGGAAAATGTCAGATTCTTATTCTCTAAGGTCTTCCAGGCTTACATGCTGAATATATTATCTTATTTTCTAGCCATTTCATGAGTCCTGGAACATTTTGGCTTATTCTAAAAATAAAGACTTTTTAATGAAGATGGCCAAGGCATTTCCAAAAGTGGTCTAAAGAGCTGTCCCGTCTCTATATCTGGAAAGCCCTTAGCTTGCTTACAATTTCTCTTGCCTTTGATCCTTGCATTCTGAATTGTCATTAAGTCCGGTTAACTTTTTTAAAACATGTTTCTCAGATTTAAATATTGTCTCCTACCATTTTCCAATTTAAATTCAAATTTAAATATTTTCTCTTAACATTGCCCAACAATAAGTATCAGTTATCTACAGGCCTATGCTCTAAGTTTTAAAGGAAGTATCATATAAAACAAATCATACCATGGAATAGTAACTGCTGAACAAATAAATTTTTTGCTCACAAATATGGGAACAACATTCATAAACTGATCTTTCACAGTTACTGAATAGCCAAACAACATCTAATTATGGTATAATTAGATTTTTACATTCCCCATAATTTACATGCATAATTTAAATGCATAATTTACATTTTCCCCATATTGCAACTATGACTTTTTCAAAAATGTCCGCTTTATGTTGAGATCTTCCAATGTCTTTTCAGTAGAATAAAATCAAAATCCTCACTAAGTCCTGCTGTGACTGAACATGATCTGGCTCCTGAGAATGCTCTGGTGCCATCTACTTCCACTGTTACCAGTGTTTTTTTATTTCAAGTCACATGGGTTTCTTTGCTGTTTCCTCCCGACTCAATGCCACATGGAACTGTAACTCCTGACCATTCAAGTGATTATCTGCATGTTTAATCCACTGGGTGTTTTTGTTGTTGTTTTGGGTTTTTTTTTTTGTTTTAGGGGCCACACCTAAAATGTTCAGGGGGTATTCCCTGGTTTTTCGCTCAAGAATTACTCCTGACAATGCTTGGGGAACCATATTAGATGCCTAGGACCAAACTTGGGTCAGCAGTGTGCCAGGCAAGTGTCTTAACCACTGTACTATCTCTTCAGCTTCTAATTCACTGTTTATCCTTAAGTGGCAGCTCCCCACACCTCCTCCTCCTCCCCCTCCTCCCTCTTCTCTTCCTCTCCCCTCTTTCTCCTCCTCCTCCTCCATCCTTTTCATCTCCTCCTTCTCCTTCTCTTGTCCTTAAGTGTCAGCTCCCCAGACCTCCTCCTATTCTTTCTCTTCCCCTAGCTCTCCCCTCCTCCTCCTTCATCTCCTCTTCTTCCTCCACCTCCTCTTCTGTGTCCTCTTCCTTTTTCTCCTTCTCTTTATCTCTGAGTTACAGCTACTCAGTGCTGTTCCTCCCCTCCTTCCTCTCTCCTCTTTCTCTCCCACACCCTCTTCCTTTCCTGTGTCTCCCTCTTTCCCTCTATCTCCTCCCCAGGTTTTACACATACAAGGCATGTGTGTTACCTCTGAGCTTCATCTTTGTGTCCCTTGACCCTGCTTTTTGTTTGCCAAGATAAACATTGAATACAGCTTTTCATTTGGGGATAAAAGGTCTGGACTGAAATGGAAACTTTATGAACACAAATCCAGGCTCATTGTGTTCAAAGATGTATTCCCAACCCCTAAAAGAGTATTGAGCAAAGGTAAGTAGAATTTTAATAAATATTAAATACTAAAAAGCACAAAAATCATTTTCATTGGTGGTGAGGTGAAATAACCTTGTACATCAAGACCATAAATATCAAATCCATTTAAATACATAAAATTAGCTATAATTTTCTACAAAGAAATGCAAAAGTTAATGTAATGTAAGATTCACTCACCTTAACAACTGAAATGATACTTCTGCCTCCTTATTTAATGAGGTCTACATTGATGATGTGATAGTCATAGAAAATAAGTAGCTCAAGCAGCAATGAATCATACACCAGCTCACATTGTATCCCTTAACTCTAATCTTGCACACAGTTACGAGAATATTGGTATTGTTAAGAGTGGAGAAATACTGAAAAACTAATAAGGGATCTAACCAGGAAAATATTCAAAGTATATACATGGCATATGAGTAGAACAGGGGCTATCTGAGTCTCACTCTGTTTTGTTCATTTTGGGTTTTGGCTTTGTGGTACAGCCAGTTGTACTCACGCTTTACTCCTGGCCCTGTGCTCAGGGAAATTACTTGTGCTCAGGGGACCAAATTTATGACTGGATAACACTAATGTTGTTGTATTAGTGTTATACTAGGATAATACTAATGTTGGCCATATGCAAGGCACAGAATTACCCCTGTACCATCTCTCCATCCCCACGCTTGCTAACATGTTTAAGCTGCATATTATATTTTATACCCCAACCATTCACAAACCAAAAAAATTAATGTGTATTCTTCCCCCTGAAGTATGTTCTAACCAGTCCAACAAAGCTTAGCTCTTTTTTTTCATTTAAAGATGCATTTTCTAATTGTAATGAAGTCCCTGTCATAAGTTAGAATGATCTGTTTTCCATAATAAGCATTGCCCTTTTGCTGGTCAAATCACTAGCATAAAAGCAGAATTTCCTATGCTTGTGGCTTCTTGAAAATTATATGAAAGGTTTACAAGCAAAACTCAAAGGTTAAAAGTGAAGTTTATTGTACTGATGGCTCCAGTTCCTCCCCAGATATCTAGGCCTCTCCGTTAACCATAAACAACGTCCATGTCCTGTCCCTAATGCTGCCCAGTCCCATGTAGGACTGAAAAATATCACTGGTCCTGTCCATGTGCTACTTTCTACATGTATGATTCCCCAAGATGGCGCGGTTACTTGCATGGACAAGGAGTAGCCTTGTCCACATGGCTACTTCCTGTGCTTCATACCATTGTTGGGTCTCCGAACAGTTCCTGTTGTCTAGTCACAGGTTTCCTACTCTCCCACCATTGTGTATGAGAGTCCTTGCTCTAGCACTTTATCCCCTCCTGGGAGTTCAAGCCCTGTCTGCCTCTTGTCAGGCCTGAGATGCCTGCCTGTACCGAAGCTCTGACCTGGTGCTTTTCATCTCCTCTTTCTCCTTCTCTTGTCCTTAAGTGTCAGCTCCCCAGACCTCCTCCTATTCTTCCTCTTCCCCCAGCTCTCCCCCATCCTCCCTTCATCTCCTCTTCTTCCTCCACCTTTCCTCTTCCATGTCCTCTTCCTTTTCCTCGTCTTTATCTTTGAGTTACAGCTACCAGTGCTGCTCCTCCCTCCTTCTTTCTCCTCTTTCTCCCACACCTGACCTAGTGCATGCATGCATGCAGCCCTACCTGAACAGGAGTTCCTGAGAGAGGTGGGTCCAGAGAATGCTTGTTCTGAAACAGTGGAGAGACACCTGACTCCTGAGCTGACATTCAGGTCTCCTTTAATCTGTAGCCAAATCCCACCCCCCAGCCTTCACACTCCACATCCTGATTGGATCACTGGTCCAGAAGTGGAGATTTAAAGTGACTTGGTGTCTACACCTCAATCAACTCAATGCAGTTGCATCAGTACTGCTTTAACAGAACTCATGTGTAGAAAGAGGAAGTGGGACCTGGGTAGAAAGTCTGACAGTCTTGGCACTGCTGGGTGAATATCACGGAATTATCCCTGGACTCCTAAGAATGAGTGGAAACAAAGCCTAAATACAAACTAAATAAATAAACCCTATGACAATGCCCTGAAACAGATATTCCATCTCAATTTTATACATGAAATATAGGTTAAGAAAAGCTTTTATAGCTTGCTTGCACAAAGTTATATAAGCAGTAATACTGGATATGGCTTGCATTCTGTGTGTGTGTGTGTGTGTGTGTGTGTGTCTTTCCTCTTCCTTCACCCTTATTCTCCATTCTTATTCTTTCCAATCTATCCCCTGGTTTGTACCATATTGAGTTCAAATAGGCATAGGCCACTATATTATAGTGACTTGAAGGTCATATGGAAGTCACAGCTAAGTGACATAGGTTATTCATTGAATAATATGAGATTTTTAAAATCAGAACCACAGACAAGCAGATGGCCAAAATTCAGAGTTTAGTGAAAATAGTCATTCCAACTTTAAAAACACAGTGCTTTTCGTGGGGGCAGTTCCATCCCGTTGCCAGAAACCCGGGAACTTCAGAGAGAAGCAGGACACCTAGGGGGGAAGTAATCTCCAGTCAGACCCCTCACTCCCACTCTGCAGCCCTTCAAACCCCACCCCGCCACCTCAGGTGTGTCTGCGAAAAGAGAGAAATGAGCGAGGGTCAGTTCTACCCCCTTGCCAGAAACTCGGAGAAGTTCAGAGAGAGAGGACACCTAGGGGAGTAATCTTCGTTCGGACCCCTTATGCCTACCCGAGGCCCTTCAAGCCCTGCCCCACCCACCTCCAGGTCTCACGCCTCAAATTTCAAAACTGCAGGGATGCTAGTGCGTCTGCAAAAGAACCTAGTCAACAAATAGTCTACTAGAGGTACCAGGTACAAGAGAAAACCTGATCTTCCCCCTTTAAGTTTCATCAGTAAATGCTCGGGTTGGCGCCTTCTACTGAGACTATACCACCTACACGGTAAAAGCCTGGCAAGCCACCGTGTTTTATTTACTTTATGCCAAAGATTAGTAACTATTATGGACCTCAGTTCCATAACCTGAAGATTGGTTTCGGGCTCCTCCTGTCCCTTGTAGCAAGTAGTGCCCTTAGGTTGCACTTGCTTGTGACAGGACTAATGGAGATGTTACTAGTGCCCACTCTCGAGCAAATCGATGAATAATGGGAAGACAGTGATACAGTGACAGAGGTGTACCAGGTAAGATAGCATTCAACATTCCTTACATGCCACAAAAACTCCCCACAAACAGACTAAACATCTCTAACTGAAAATCCTATCCACAGGAAAACACACAATTTACAACCATCAAAGGTAGTAATGGTAAAACAATGCAGAACTCCACCAAGCTCCATGAGTGAAGCCACTAGCCCCATTGAACCAAGCAATTAAGATGAGCTATATAACCTTCCTGACTAGGAATTTCACAAGAACTGTTAAGAATGCACAAGGAGCTCAAAGCAATGGAACACAGAGTCAATCAAATATAAGAAGAAATGAGAGAAGACATGAGTAAAAAAACAAATGAAAATACAATCAAAATGACAGATATTAAAAATGTGATAGGTGAAATGAAAAACTCACTAGATAGCCTCGTTAGCAGAGTAACAACTGCTGAAAAAATAATTAGTGATCTTGAAGACAAGATGCAAAAGACTCTCTAGACAACATCAGAAGACAGAAAAAAAAAAGACTCATAATAAATGAACAGGCAACAAGAGATAATCGGGTGAAGTCAAAAGGAACAACATAAAATCACTGGGGTCTCAGAGGGGCAGGGACGGAAAATCCTGATGTAGAAGCAACTGTCAAAGCCATCATTGCTGAGAAGTTCCCAGAATTAAAGATTGCTTGTTCCCCGTGCAGGAGGCCCAAAGGATAGGTCTAAAAAAGAAATTAAAATAAGAATACCCCAAGACTACATCCTAATTAGAATGACAAAAACCATAGGTAGAGATAGAATACTGAAAACAGCAAGATCATGAAAGAAATCACATACAAAGGAGCATCACTAAGGTTCACAGAAAACTTTTAAGATTAAACACTCCAAGCCCCAAGACAATGGTGTGATATTGTGAAAAGACTCAAGTAAAATGAAACCTCACCAAGAATTCTTTCCCCAGCTAGACTCACATTCAGATTTGAAGGAAAGATACATCCCTTCATGGATAAGCAACAGCTCAGAAACTTCATAGACTCAAAACCAACTTTTTAAAAGAAGGACTACAGGTACTACTATAAGAAAAGACAAACCCCAAAAGCACAACAACTTTATTCAGGAAGATGACACAAAATCCTATGACAACAATCTCTTTTCAATGTCAGTAGCCTAAATGCACCAATTAAGAGACACAGAGTGGCAAAATGGATTAAAAAAACTGAACCTAACATTCTGCTGCCTATAAGAAGCACATCTCAATAATCAGAACAAACACAGACTCAAATTCAAAGGCTGGAAGAGAATTCTCCATGTAAACAACTCCTCCAAAAAAGGCCCGAAATGGCCATACTAGCATTGGACAACACAGACTTCCAGACTGAAAAAGGTCAGAAGGGACAGTGAAGGCCTTTTTCGCCAATAATTAAGGGATATGTATATCGGAAGAAATCACACTCCTAAATATATACGTCCCAGCGATGGGCCAGCAAAATACTTAAAAGCAACTGCTAATAGACTTCAAAGAAGATATAGACAGTAACACAATTTTAGTTGGAGACTTCAACACAGCTCTTTCCACTCTTGATAGATCAATGAGACTGAAACTGAACAAGGAAATACTGGGACTGAAGGAAGAATAGAAGAGAGCTGATAGATATATACAGGGCTTTTCATCCCCAAAAAAAATCAAATACACATTTTCTCCAGCACAAATGGATCACTCTCCAAGATAGATCACATGCTGAGCCACAAAACATACCTCCATAAAATCAAGAAGATAGAAATTGTGTCAACTATCCTTCAGACCATGATGCACTGAAAATGGAAGTTAACCACACTCAAAAATAGGGAGTCAAACCAAATACCTGTAAACTAAACAACTCACTGCTGAACAACCAGTGGGTCATAAGAATATATCAAAGGAAAATTCAAAGATTCCTGGAAACAAATAAAAATGAAGCGCAAACTATTAAAACTTCTGGGATACAACAAAAGCAGTGTTGAGAGGAAAGTTCATAGCTCTGCAAGCATTCATCAGGAAAGAAGAAATAGCCACATAAATAACCTGATTTCACAGTTCAAAATATTAGAAAAGACCAATAGGAGAGCCCAACCCAGGCAGAAATAAGAAATAATAAAATTTAGAGAGGAAATCAATAAGCTGGAAGCCAAAACACAGTCCAAAAAATTAATAAAACCAATAGCCAGAATCTGAAAACAATCCAGAGTGTGTGAGAAGTCATTACTAGATAAAGAAACTTTTGGTATATTTACGCAATAAAATACTATGCAGCTATTAGGAAAATTGAAGTTATGAAATTTGCCTATAAATGGATGGACTTTGGAAAGGATCATGTTGAGTGGAAATAAGCCAGAAGGAAAAAGACAGATACTAGTAACAATTATAGACCTATTTCATGACCTATGGAATGGTTTGAGGCTCTTTATGTTCCCTGGAGCAAGCGGGTACTTGGGCTCTACTTGCATGAGACAGGATATATGGAGATGTTACTGGTGCCCGCTTTCCCGGGAGCAAATCAATGATGAGCGGGGAAGACAGTGATACAGTGATACAGTGATAGAATGACTGCATTTATTTGCATGATACATAAATAAATATATAATAAAATTATATTATATTATTGTATTATATATTATATATATGGTATGATACCAATATCAAGATCAGGCAACACACGGATCAGAAGGTCTTTTATTAGGTGGAATCTACCACAAATATGTGGGGAATCAGAGGTCAGAGGTTAAGTAAGACAGAGAGAACAGTGTGCTAATAGTCATCGAAATGGTAACACTCAGCCTAGAACTGAGGCTGAAAGATACACACACATGATAATATTACTCTATATGTATGCTTTTGCCACAATATGTAAGAGAGGGTAGAGAGGAGAGAGAAAGAAAGAAGAGAAAGAGATAAAGAACCTGCCATAGAGGCAGTATAGGGACAGCGAGGGAATTGGGGACGTGGTGGTGGGAAATGAGCACTGGTGGAGGATGGGTGCTGGAACACTGCGCGTCGAAACCAAACATGAACATTTTTGTTATTGTATAGCTCACAGTGGTATAATAAAATATTAATTTTAAAGTGCTTTTTTCAGTGCACTTTAGGCAGCTTGTACACCTGGCTGGCATTCTTTTTTTGATTCACACCCATATTCACCCATATATTTAGCCCCCACACAGCATTTGAAAGCATTTGAATATAAAACCCCTGAATAAGATGATTCTTAAATTCATGAAGATTCTTTCAATTGTCAGATTTGAAATCATTTTTTCCTACTGAAGAACCAAAGCGAAGAGCAATCTTGTGTTGGAAGAGGAAGAAACATAGAAGCTGTCCAAACAGGGCTTAGGTAGAAAAATTTTAACTAAAGTCATAAATCAAAAGACAAGAAATAACAAGAGTTAGTGAGGGTGCGAAGAATGGTGAACCTTGTGCAATGTTGATGAAAAGTAACATGTGCCTCCACCCTGGAAAACAGAGGCAAATTCCTCACAAAATTAGAGTGGAAATATCATATGGGTCAGCAAATCAACTACTTGATATTTTCACCAAAACATGAAAATCATAATTTGAGTATATATATGCCCACTATATTCACCACAACATTATTTTTAATAGCCAAGATATGGAGTCAGATTAAATGTCCAATGCAAAAAAATGCTAGATTATTTATACTTATGAAAATATTGATTGATTTAATATGGTAGATGAAGTAAATTAGTTCACTTATAGGTGAAAGAAAAAATTAAAAACAATACAACATAACTAAATAATTTCTTAATGGCAGGTAAAATGGAATTACATTGGTAAAATCAAGTAAAGTGAACAAATTTGTATAGCTAAATGTAGAATTAGACTTTCTGGGCAAACACAATGCATTATATACAGATGCCAAATTATAATACTTCTCACCTAAAAACAACATAATGTTTAAATAAAGGTTACTTCAATTTTCAGCTCACTATAAAAATTAATCATTTATTTAGTATGTTGAGTAAACCAAAGAAAAACCATAATTATATAAAAAAGTAAAATAAAAAGTAAAAGAAGTAAAAAAGTAGAGGGCTATTTTATGTGACATGGTATAAATGACATTGCAAGAATTTAATAAATCATCTTAATGAGTAAAAAGTGCTCTTAACAAACATTTACTACAGTTATAGACTAAAACTTCTAAGCAAGATAAAGGCACATAGCCTCTTTTTTATTTTCTTTTAGTTGTTGAGCTACACTTGTGAGCAAAAATCGATTCTGAAATGGGAAAAGTTGAGTATGTGAACACTATGTCATTGGTTGTCAAATGTTTTGTCTGGATTTAAGTCACAAATGAGGAAGGAAGAAGCAGTATAATGTGAAATAAAATCATTAACTTATAATAACTAATCATAAATGGTCTTTGTATATGATGTGGGGACTTTCCAATATTTATATCTGTTTTCCTAAAGAACTCAGATATTTACACAAATTTCATTTAAGTCCTACGAGGGACTTGACCTCTGTCTGACCCACAGACTCTGACCCAG
>JAJIBD010032141.1:0-27500 GCA_021461705.1 Cryptotis parvus
CATGTTTCTCAGATTTAAATATTGTCTCCCTACCACTTTTCCAATTCTAAATTCAAATTTAAATATTTTCTCTTAACATTGCCCAACAATAAGTAACTGTTATCTACATTTTTCCTATGCTCCTAAAGTTTAAAGGAAGGACATATAAAACAAATCAACCATGGAATAGTAACTGCTAAACAAATAAATTTTTGCTCACAAATAGGAACAACATTCATAAACTGATCTTTACAGTTACTGAATAGCCGACCAACATTCTAATTATGGTGCATACAATTAGATTTTACATTCCCCTACACTTGCATAATTTACATGCACCGCCAATTGACATTTTCCCCATATTGCAAACCTATGACTTTTTTCAAAAATCTGTCCGGCTTTATGCTTGAGATCTCTCCAATGTCTTTTCAGTAGAATAAAAATCAAAATCCCTCACTAAGTCCTGCTGTGACGGAACATGATCTGGCTCCTGAGAACGCTCTGGTGCCATCTACTTCCACTGTTACCAGAAGGTTGATTTCAAGTCACATGGTTTTCTTTGCTGTTTCCTCCCGACTCATGCCACATAGAACTGTAACTCCACCATTCAAGGACTATCTGCATGTTTAATCCATCTGGAGGTGTTTTTTAAAGTGTTGTTTTGAGTTTTTTTTTGGTTTTAAAGCCGCACCTAAAATGTTCAGGGGGTATTCCTGGTTTCGCTCAAGAATTACTCCTGACAATGCTTGGGAACCATATTAGATGCCTAAGACCAAACTTGGGCTCAGCAGTGTGCCAGGCAAAGTGTCTTAACCACTGTACTTTCTCTTCAGCTTCCTAATTCACTGTTTATCCTTAGTGGCAGCTCCTACACCTCCTCCTCCTCCCCCTCCTCCCTCTTCTCTTCCTCCTCTTTCTCCTCCTCTCCTCCATCCTTTTCATCTCCTCCTTCTCCTTCTCCTTGTCCTAAGTGTCAGCTCCCAGACCTCCTCCTATTCTTCCTCTTCCCCTAGCCTCCCTCCTCCTCCTCTCATCTCCTCTTCTTCCTCACCTCCCCTCTTCTGTGTCCTCTTCCTTTTTCTCCTTCTCTTTATCTCTGAGTTACAGCTACTCAGTGCTGTTCACTCCCCTCCTTCCTCTCCTCTTTCTCCCGCCACCTCTTCCTTTCCTGTGTCTCCTCTTTTCCCCTCTATCTCCTCCCAAGGTTTTACACATACAAGGCATGTGTGTCACCTTCTGAGCTTCATCTTTGTGTCCCTTGACCCCTGCTTTTTGTTTGCCAAGATAAACATTGAATACAGCTATTCATTTTGGGGGATAAAGGTCTAGACTGAAAGGGTAAACTTTATGAAACACAAATCCAGGCTCATTGTGTTCAAAGATGTATTCCCAACCCCTAAAAGAGTATTGAGCAAAGGTAAGTATAATTTTAATAAATATTAAAATAAAAGCACAAAAATCATTTTCATTATGGTGAGGTGAAATAACCTTGTACATCAAGACCATAAATATCAAATCCATTTAAATACATAAACTTAGTTTATAATTTTCAAAGAAATGCAAAGTTAATGTAATGTAAGATTCACTCACCTTAACAACTGAAATGATACTTCTGCCTCCTTATTTAATGAGGTCTACATTGATGATGGATAGTCATAGTAAGTAGCTCCAAGCAGCAATGAATCATACACCAGCTCACATTGTATCCCCTTTAAACTCCTAATCTTGCACACAGTTATGAGAATATTGGTATTGCAGAGTGGAGAAATACTGAAAAACTAATTAAGGGATCTAACCAGGAAAATATTCAAAGTATATAAGCATGTGGCATGAGTAGAACAGGGCTATCTCTGAGTCTCACTCTGTTTTGTTCATTTTGGGTTTTGGCTTTGTGGGCCAGCCAGTTGTACTTCACGCTTTACCTGGCCCTGTGCTCAGGAAATTACTTGTGCTCAGGGGGACCAAATTTATGACTGATAACACTAATGTTGTTGTATTAGTGTTATACTAGGATAATACTATCGTTGGCCATATGCAAGGCACAGAATTTCCCCCTGTACCATCTCTCCATCCCCACGCACTGCATGTTTAAGCTGCATATTATATTTTATACCCCAACCATTCACAAACCAAAAAAATTAATTGTATTCTTCCCCTGAAGTATGTTCTAACCAGTCCAACAAAGCTTAGCTCTTTTTCATTTAAAGATGCATTTTCTAATTGTAATGAAGTCCCTGTCATAAGTTAGGAATGATCTGTTTTCCATAATAAGCATTGCCCTTTTGCTGGTCAAATCACTAGCATAAAAGCAGAATTTCCTATGCTTGTGGCTTTGAAAATTATATGAAAGGTTTACAAGCAAAACTCAAAGGTTAAAAGTGAAGTTTATTGTACTGATGGCTCCAGTTCCTCCCCAGATATCCAGGGCCTCTCCATAACTATAAACAACGTCCATGTCCTGTCCCTAATGCTGCCCAGTCCCATGTAGGACTGAAAAATATCACTGGTCCTGTCCATGTGCTACTTTCTACATGTATGATCCCCCAAGATGGTCGCGTTACTTGACATGGACAAGGAAGTAGCCTTGTCCACATGTGCTACTTCCTGTGCTCATACCATTGTTGGGTCTCCGAACAGTTCCTGTTGTCTAGTCACAGGTTTCCTACCTCCCACCATTGTGTATGAGAGTCCTTTGCTCTAGCACTTTATCCCCTCCCCCTGGGAGTTCAAGCCCTGTCTGCCTCTTGTCAGCCCTGAGATGCCTGCCTGTATGAAGCTCTGACCTGGTGCTTTTCATCTCCTCTTCTTTCCTTCTTTGTCCTTAAGTGTCAGCTCCCAGACCTCCTCCTATTCTTCCTCTTCCCCCAGCTCTCCCCATCCTCCTCCTTCATCTCCCTCTTCTTCCTCCACCTCCCTCTTCCATGTCCTCTTCCTTTTCCTCCCTCTTTATCTTTGAGTTACAGCTACCCAGTGCTGCTCCTCCTCCTTCTTCTCCTCTTTCTCCCACACCTGACCTAGGTGCATGCATGCATGCAGCCCTACCTGAACAGGAGTTCCTGAGAGAGGTGGGTCCAGGAGAATGCTTGTTCTGAAACAGTGGAGAGACACCTGACTCCTGAGCTGACAATCAGGTCTCCTTTAATCTGTAGCCAAATCCCACCCCCAGCCTTCACACTCCACATCCTGATTTGATCACTGGTCCAGAAGTGGAGATTTAAAGTGACTTGGTGTCTACACCTCAATCAACTCACGCAGTTGCATCAGTACTGCTTTAACAGAACTCATGTGTAGAAAGAGGAAGTGGGACGGGGTAGAAAGTCTGACAGTCTTGGAATTACTGGGTGAATATCACGGAATTATCCCTGGACTCCTAAGAATGAGTGGAAACAAGCCCTAAATACAAACTAAATAAATAAACCCTATGACAATGCCCTGAAACAGATATTCCATCTCAATTTTATACATGAAATATAGGTTAAGAAAAAACTTTATAGCTTGCTTGCACAAAGTTATATAAGCAGTAATACTGGATATGGCTTGCATTCTGTGTGTGTGTGTGTGTGTGTGTGTGTGTCTTTCCTCTTCCTTCACCCTTATTCTCCATTCTTATTCTTTCCAATCTATCCTGGTTTGTACCATATTGAGTTCAAATAGGCATAGGCCACTATATTATAGTGAACTTGAAGAGTCATAAGGGAAGTCACAGCTAAGTGACATAGGTTATTCATTGAATAATATGAGATTTTAAAATCAGAACCACAGACAAGCAGATGGCCAAAATTCAGAGTTTAGTGAAAATAGTCATTCCAACTTTAAAACACAGTGCTTTTCGTGGGGGCAGTTCCATCCCGTTGCCAGAAACCCGGGAACTTCAGAGAGAGAAGCAGGACACCTAGGGGGAAGTAATCTCCAGTCAGACCCCTCACTCCCACTCTGCAGCCCTTCAAACCCCACCCCGCCCACCTCAGGTGTGTCTGCGAAAAGAGAGAAATGAGCGAAGGTCAGTTCTACCCCCTTCCTGCCAGAAACTCGGAGAAGTTCAGAGAGAGGACACCTAGGGGAAGTAATCTTCGTTCGGACCCTTATGCCTACCTGAGGCCCATCAAGCCCCTGCCCCCACCCACCTCAGGTCTCACGCCTCAAATTTCAAAACTGCAGGGATGCTAGTGCGTCTGCAAAGAACCTAGTCAACAAATAGTCTACATAGAGGTACCAGGTACAAGAGAAAACCTGATCTTCCCCCTTTAAGTTTCATCAGTAAATGCTCGGGTTGAGCGCCTTCTACTGAGACTATACCACCTACACGGTAAAGCCTGGCAAGCCACCGTGTTTTTATTTACTTTTTATGCCAAAGATTAGTAACTATTATGGACCTCAGTTCCATAACCTGAAGATTGGTTTCGGGCTCCTTCTGTCCCTGTAGCAAGTAGATGCCCTTGGGTTGCACTTGCTTGTGACAGGACTAATGGAGATGTTACTAGTGCCCACTCGAAGCAAATCGATGAATAATGGGAAGACAGTGATACAGTGACAGAGGTACCAGGTAAGATAGCATTCAACATTCCTTACATGCCACAAAAACTCCACAAACAGACTAAACATCTCTAATTGAAAATCCTATCCACAGGAAAACACACAATTTACAACCATCAAAGGTAGTAATGGTAAAACAATGCAGAACTCCACCAAGCTCCATGAGTGAAGCCACTAGCCCCATTGAACCAAGCAATTAAGATGAGCTATATAACCTTCCTGACTAGGAATTTCACAAGGAACTGTTAAGAATGCACAAGGAGCTCAAAGAAGCAATGGAACACAGAGTCAATCAAATATAAGAAGAAATGAGAGAAGACATGAGTAAAAAACAAATGAAAATACAATCAAAATGACAGATATTAAAAATGTGATAGGTGAAATGAAAAACTCACTAGATAGCCTCGTTAGCAGAGTAACAACTGCTGAAAAAATAATTAGTGATCTTGAAGACAAGATGCAAAGACTCTCTAGACAACATCAGAAGACAGAAAAAAAGACTCATAATAAATGAACAGGCAACAAGAGATAATCGGGATGAAGTCAAAAGGAACAACATAAAATCACTGGGGTCTCAGAGGGGCAGGGGACGAAAATCCTGATGTAGAAGCAACTGTCAAAGCCATCATTGCTGAGAAGTTCCCAGAATTAAAGATTGCTTGTTCCCTATGCAGGAGGCCCAAAGGATAGGTCTAAAAAAGAAATTAAAATAAGAATACCCCAAGACTACATCCTAATTAGAATGACAAAAACCATAGGTAGAGATAGAATACTGAAAACAGCAAGATCACGAAAGAAATCACATACAAAGGAGCATCACTAAGGTTCACAGAAAACTTTTAAGATTAAACACTCCAAGCCCCAAGACAATGGTGTGATATTGTGAAAAGACTCAGTAAAATGAAAACCTCACCAAGAATTCTTTCCCCAGCTAGACTCACATTCAGATTTGAAGGAAAGATACATAACTTCATGGATAAGCAACAGCTCAGAAACTTCATAGACTCAAAACCAACTTTAAAAGAAGGACTACAGGTACTACTATAAGAAAAGACAAACCCCAAAAGCACAACAATTTTATTCAGGAAGATGACACAAAATCCTATGACAACAATCTCTTTCAATGTCAGTAGCCTAAATGCACCAATTAAGAGACACAGAGTGGCAAAATGGATTAAAAAACTGAACCTAACATTCTGCTGCCTATAAGAAGCACATCTCAATAATCAGAACAAACACAGACTCAAATTCAAAGGCTGGAAGAGAATTCTCCATGTAAACAACTCCTCCAAAAAAGGCCGAAATGGCCATACTAGCATTGACAACACAGACTTCAGACTGAAAAAGGTCAGAAGGGACAGTGAAGGCCTTTTTCTTAATAATTAAGGGATATGTATATCGGAAGAAATCACACTCCTAAATATATACGTCCCAACGATGGGCCAGCAAAATACTTAAAGCAACTGCTAATAGACTTCAAAGAAGATATAGACAGTAACACAATTTTAGTTGGAGACTTCAACACAGCTCTTTCAACTCTTGATAGATCAATGAGACTGAAACTGAACAAGGAAATACTGGGACTGAAGGAAGAATAGAAGAGAGCTGATAGATATATACAGGGCTTTTCATCCCCCAAAAAAATCAAATACACATTTTTCTCCAGCACAAATGGATCACTCTCCAAGATAGATCACATGCTGAGCCACAAAACATACCTCCATAAAATCAAGAAGATAGAAATTGTGTCAACTATCCTTCAGACCATGATGCACTGAAAATGGAAGTTAACCACACTCAAAAAATAGGGAGTCAAACCAAATACCTGTAAACTAAACAACTCACTGCTGAACAACCAGTGGGTCATAGAATATATCAAAGGAAAAATCCAAAGATTCCTGGAAACAAATAAAAATGAAGACGCAAACTATAAAAAACTTGTGGGATACAACAAAAGCAGTGTTAAGAGGAAAGTTCATAGCTCTGCAAGCATTCATCAGGAAAGAAGAAATAGCCCACATAAATAACCTGATTTCACAGTTCAAAATATTAGAAAAAGACCAATAGAGGAGCCCAACCCAGGCAGAAATAAGGAAATAATAAAATTTAGAGAGGAAATCAATAAGCTGGAAGCCAAAACACAGTCCAAAAAATTAATAAAACCAATAGCCAGAATCTGGAAACAACCAGAGTGTGTGAGAAGTCATTACTAGATAAAGAAACTTTGGTATATTTACACAATAAAATACTATGCAGCTATTAGGAAAATTGAAGTTATGAAATTTGCCTATAAATGGATGGACTTGGAAAGGATCATGTTGAGTGAAATAAGCCAGAAGGAAAAAGACAGATACTAGTAACAATTATAGACCTCATTCTCATGACCTATGGAATGGTTTGAGGCTCTTTATGTTCCTGGAGCAAGCAGGTGCCCTTGGGCTCTACTTGCATGAGACAGGACATATGGAGATGTTACTGGTGCCCGCTCGAGCAAATCAATGATGAACGGGAAGACAGTGATACAGTGATACAGTGATAGAATGACTGCATTTATTTGCATGATACATAAATAAATATATAATAAAATTATATTATATATTATTGTATTATATATTATATATATGGTATGATACCAATATCCAAGATCAGGCAACACACGGATCAGGAGGTCTTGTCATTAGGTGGAATCTACCACAAATGTATTAGAGTCAGAGGTCAGAGGTTAAGTAAGACAGAGAAGGGAACAGTGTGCTAATAATCATCGAAAATGGTAACAGCAGCCTAGAACTGAGGCTGAAAGATACACATGATAATATTACTCTATATGTATGTATTGCCACAATATGTAAGAGAGGGTAGAGAGGAGAGAGAGAGAAAGAGAGAGAAAAGAGATAAAGAACCCGCCATAGAGGCAGGAGAGGGGAGCAGCGAGGAATTGGGGACATTGGTGGTGGGAAATGGGCACTGGTGGAGGGATGGGTGCTGGAACACTGCACGTCCGAAATCCAAACATGAACATTTTTGTTATTGTATATCTCACGGTGGTATAATAAAATATTAATTTTAAAAGTGCTTTTCAGTGTACTTTAGGCAGCTTGTACACCTGGCATTCTTTTTTGATTCACACCCATATTCACCCACATATTTTAGCCCCACACAGCATTTGAAGGCATTTGAATATAAAACCCCTGAATAAGATGATTCTTAAATTCATGAAGATTCTTTCAATTGTCAGATTTGAAATCATTTTTTTTTCCTACTGAAGAAACAAAGCGAGCAATCTTGTGTTTGGAAGAGAAGAAACATAGAAGCTGTCCAAACAGAGGGCTTAGGTAGAAAGAATTTTAACTAAAGTCATAAATCAAAAAGACAAGAAATAACAAGTGTTAGTGAGGGTGCGAAGAATGTTGAACCTTGTGCAATGTTGATGAAAAGTAACATGTGCAGCCACCCTGGAAAACAGAAGGGAAATTCCTCAAAAAATTAGAATGGAAATATCATATAGGTCAGCAAATCAACTACTTGATATTTTCACCCAAAACATGAAAATCATAATTTGAGTATATATATATGCCCACTATATTCACCACAACATTATTTTTAATAGCCAAGATATGGAGTCAGATTAAATGTCCAATGCAAAAAAAATGCTAAATTATTTATACTCGTGAAAATATTGATTGATTTAATATGGTAGATGAAGTAAATTAGTTCACTTATAGGTGAAAGATAAATTAAAAAAGCAATACAACATAACTAAATAATTTCTTAATGGCAGGTAAAATGGAAAACACATTGGTAAATCAAGTAAAGTGAACAAATTTGTATAGTAAATGTAAATTGGGCTTTCTGGGCAAACACAATGCATTATATACAGATGCCAAATTATAATACTTCTCACCTAAAAACAACATAATGTTTAAATAAAGGTTACTTCAATTTTTCAACTCACTATAAAAATTAATCATTTATTTAGTATGTTGAGTAAACCAAAAAGAAAAACCATAATTATATAAAAAGTAAAAATAAAAAGTAAAAAGTAAAAGTAGAGGGCTATTTTATGTGACATGGTATAAATGACATTGCTTAAATTTAATAAATCATCTTAATGAGTAAAAAGTGCTCTTAACAGAAACATTTACTACAGTTATAGACTAAAACTTCTAAGCAAGATAAAGGCACATAGCCTCTTTTTATTTTCTTTTAGTTGTTGAGCTACACTTGTGAGCAAAAATCGATTCTGAAATGGGAAAAGTTGAGTATGTGAACACTATGTCATTGGTTGTCAAATGTTTTGTCTGGATTTAAGTCACAAATATGAAGGAAAAGCAGTATAATGTGAAATAAAATCATTAACTTATAATAACTGTAATCATAAATGGTCTTTGTATATGATGTGGGACATCCTAATATTTATATCTGTTTTCGTAAGAACTCAGATATTTACACAAATTTCATTCAAGTCCTATGGGACTTGACCTCTGTCTGACCCACAGACTCTGACCCAGCAAACTCTCCAGGAGTTGACTCCCATTTGCTGTGGGCAAACTATATGCAGCAGGATCATTCACAGACTTGAGTATTCCTAGCCAGGGGCTTGCCCTCTCCCAAGAGGACTTCTCCATTAGTGTCTCAAATTGAGATGTTGGTTCTGTTTTGAGGCTGCGATCTGACTTGGGGAACACCTTTGAGCGGTGCTAAGGAGACCCATGACCTCTCCATAAGAAACACAGTTGGCAGTTTCTGTGTTCGCCCAGTATTACCATGCTTCCCCTCACCCCAGGAAGGCAGGCACCCCCAAAATGGGATCTGGAATTATTTTTAAGCAAGCAGCATCTATTATTTTATGACTACTCAAATTTGCAATCAGT
Organism: Cryptotis parvus; assembly: GCA_021461705.1. Classification (NCBI taxonomy): domain Eukaryota; kingdom Metazoa; phylum Chordata; class Mammalia; order Eulipotyphla; family Soricidae; genus Cryptotis; species Cryptotis parvus. The sequence goes on from JAJIBD010032141.1 coordinate 9,384, forward strand.
CAGACTAAGGCCATGGACCTTTGAGCATGACTTCATTTGCTTTTGATGCCTAAACATTCTGAAAATTTAGTCCGGGTCTGTCTTCTGTAAGAAGATATCAGACACAGGGAGATACGTGACACAAGACCCAATTCTTCTAACAGTCTATTCAGCTGCTCTAGTTCCATCATAACTGGTTGTACATCCTAGTTATCATGAGCAATTTCCATGTGTTCCAAAAACTACAAAAGTAAGGTGATGCAGATGGCTTGCTAGTCTTATAAAATGCGGAAAGAAACAATTTCCAAAGTAAACAAAGATAAGTCATTTGGCAGATATAATTGGTCAGGCAAATGACAATCAATAGTAAAATTTTGTTTACCTCTGGGAAAACAAAAGAAGGAAGGGTAAGAGCATTTCTCTAAATTTGGGCTTTGCCAACCTGTATATATCTATGAGGAGTAACTTATTTAGTAGTTTATTCCATTGTATGCTTATAATTAACAAGAAAATGACTGCATTTTACTTGCCCACTTTTCCTACCAAGATCATCAAATAATAAGCTGTTCGACTACATGAATATGCTCTTAAAATAGATTGAAAATATATGTAAATAACTTGGTCTCCTGAGCTTAGGCAGCCTGCAAAGATGTTTAAAAGTGATCACAATAATGCAAAATTCATGAAAACTCATTTGCTATAATAGCAATTCTGAGTCACATGAAGAATTGAGGATGCATGTGGGAAAAGATTTTTGTATGAGAATAATCTGTGTACAAAATGTCTTAAGGAATAAAGTTCTGTTAACTTTAGGAGCAGAAGTGCTATGTTGGCCCTTTCTCCTCAGTGGCCAATTGAAATGTTGACCTCTCCCGTGATGGGAAATACACTGAGTTTGTTATACATGGTATTTTGTAAAAGTCTCAGAATTGTGAGCAATCCCCAGTGGTAGTGGAAAGGTTGTTTCTTTTCCAATGTCACATCCCATTAGAACATGCATCATTCCACATCAATTGAGCAAACATTGATTCTGCAAACAAAATAACTAATAATGGTGAAAAGCCAGCCAGATGTATAAAAGTAAAATATTTAATTTAAAGACTAGCTCTCAGTCTTTTTTTTTGGGTCACACCCGGCAATGCTCAGGGGTTTCCCCTGGCTCTGCACTCAGGAATTACTCCTAGTGGTGCTCCAGGGACCATATGGGATGTCGGGGATCAAACCCGGGCCAGCACAGGCCAGCCGTGTGCAAGGCAAACACCCTACTCGCTGAGCTATCACTCTGGCCCAGCTCTCAGTCTTTTTAGATGGTAACTTGAAAAGAACCATCTAAAATGTAGGTGCACATGCTATTTGATTGTCAGAAAGATTGACACTAGCTAATCAGTTAAAGGTGCATAAGCAAAACCATTTGCTGCAATGTTATTTGTAATTAGAATCCTTTAAACATTTTAACCTTTCATCTAATCAAGATTTGCTAAACGATGTGTGACCATAAAAATGAAAAAATAAATTTATATATATATAGTGGCAAGTGACAAGTGATTGATATAAAAACTATGATATATTTTCATATGAAACCAGACCAATAAATCCTTGTCAAATCACTTGTATCCACTTGTCTTCCCGTTGTTCATCGATTTGCTCAAGTGGGCGCCAGTGCGTCTCCATTCATTGGGAATGGGGACATTGTTGTTACTGTTTTTGGCATATTAAATACACCACAGGTAGCTTGCCAGGCTCTGCCATGGCTCTGGTTTCATCCCAGGGTGCCCAGTCTTTTTCTATATCAGACCATCAACCATCCAGGGCCCATGGGCCAGGGACCTGGGTGTAGATAAGCCTGTCTCCTGTCTGCCACCTGCCATGCAGCCGGGTACCACAGCCACACCTGTGACACCTCGAGGGGCAGGAGACTCAATACTGAATGTGATGAAAAATGTCTAATAATAAATGTTACTTGTTATTGATCAGGATTATTTTGGGGTGCTGCATGTGACTGATCTAGAAGACACGGGTGCTTTTACTTACCATTCTATATTTTTGTACTATTTTATGTTTTTGTATTTTGGCATTTTCCCACAATGGCTTAGGAAAAAAAATTAGATGAAAATCTTTGATAATCCCCAGTGTAGCTAACAGTATAAACATCTTCATATACTTTCTGAGGTAGTGTTGACTGGTAATATTCCCATGGATGAAAATTTAGCAATATCTACAAAATTAAAATTCTGACCTTATTTGATCCAACAACTTTTCCCCTAAGGATTCTATCTTACAATTATGGACAGTATAGGGATAGCATTGACAATATATAAAAAATCTATGTCTGTCTATGTCAATTGTACATCAATAAACAGATTAAATGTAGTTAAAAGTCTATTAACATTCCTCTGTGTGCCATAATAAAATACCCAGATATACTCAGAAAATAAAAAGCAAACTAAATGGAATTTGTCATTTTGTTCATATAAAAAGATTATAAATGTATAAAATACATTAAAAAACATACTTTAATAATAATTAGGTTTCTCTTGGGAAATGGCCAAAGGAATAATGCAAAGATTAATTTAAGTGTATTGTCTTCAATGTCGTCTAAATCATGTACCATGTTTTCTATTCAAATATAAAAAGAAACATGATATTGAAACACTGTGTATAAATCAAACCCTATCATTAACAGTATTGTAAATCACAGTGTCCAAAAGAAAAATAAATGAGTAAACAAAGCAAATAATAAAATAAAGAGAGAAACCCTAAATAATGTTTTATGTATTGATAAAAAAAAATCCTTTAGATATCAGTTGTAGCTTCCCATTATATTTAGAGAACAAGATGGATTTTAATTCTTTCTTTCAATAGGTATTTACTAAAAACTTATTATGTCTCAGGTACAGTTCCAGGTCCCATATATATATATAATATTGTGTGTGTGTGTGTGTGTATACATATATATACACATGTATATGTATATATGTGTATATATACATATATATACACATATATGTGTATATATACATACATATGTATATGTATATATATATCAGGTAACAAAAAATTTATATCCTGAATTTATGAAGCTTATATTGAGTGAATAACAGAAGATGCAGGGCAGAAATTAACAATTAAAAAAGATATAATATCTGGCATTGTACAGTGTGGTTGAATGTGTTCAGTACCCTGGGAGAGAGGGTAGATTAAAATCAGGGGTAGAGGACATGCGGGAGGGGGGATAACGGGACACCAGTTTACAATAATATATAATGTGGCAGGGGAGATTTCACTGAGAAGGTGAGGTTGGAGAAAGGTTTGAAAAAGGTAGCAGGTTTTTTGGGATGCATGTCTTGGGAAAGAGCAATTCAACCAAAGGGACTAAGCCAAGATCTTGAGATGAAAAGGTGCCTGGAGTGTCCGGGAAGAAAGAACACCAGTGAGGTTGGTGTGGAATGATGGAAATAAAAATGAGATAGAGATGAAATCAGAAAAATAGCTAAGATCAGAGCCCTAGCTTGGGACCTTACACGCATTGCAAGACCTTTGGCTTTTACTCGAAGTGAAACACAACCACCGCGAAGTTTGAACAGAGGAGTGACATAACTTGCTTTACTTATCACTCCCTGGATCATGCCAATTGTTGTATTAAAGTCTATGTAAAAGAGCAGGAAAAATGCTACCAGAGAGCTGGAAAGAGGCTCTTCCCAGGCTGTGGTAGACGAGAAGCTTCCTGAGGCTGAAAAGTGATTCTCCTTCCAGCAGGGGCAGCCACTATGGGCCGCTTTCTTTCATCCGCATCCTGAGGACTGGAAACAGCCCAAGTCTCTAAGGCAAATATGCCCAGTTGCTGACCGCCCTGAAAAGACATCAGACCCTCCCACACGGAGAGCAGGAAAATAGCGGAGAGACTAAAAATAGGCAACATTCACTGCAGAGGGCTGGTGTGGGAGTACCTGACCCTCACAGAATAGCCTTTCAGATCTTGGATGCCTTGTTAGCTCGGAGCTTTTCTGTCTTTTAAGGGTGAGAAGTTACAGCTCATTTCACAGGCTCAGATAAAATTCTTCTTCCAAAGTACTTTATTAGTCTCTGAGTCCCTAGTCTCTAAGACTGAAAGGAACTTTTGCAGATGATATAGATTTATGTTTTTGTTTTAATTTTAGTTCCTTTTTAATTTTGCTTTTGTTTTTAAGTGTAGATTCAGAGAGGCACACAATATTGGCTATTGTTACAGCAAACTGCAATTTGCCTCCAAGATTCCTGTCTGACTTGCATCTTTTCTTTGTAATACCCACAGTGGTTTTTTGTTTGTTTATTTGTTTCTTTTCATAAGCTAATACAGCTCTGAGGTGTTTTTCTATGTGACTGACAACTGCAGAAGTTGATCCTCCTTTTCTGTAAAGTGTAGATTTGGCTTCATGTAATTTCCTTTTTGCCTAAGTATTTGAAAATTGTTAGTGCTTTAAGGTCAATTTTTAAAAAGTACAAGTTTAAAATATGGATGTTCGCCTACTAATGCTTTATGGATTTCGGTTTTGTCTTTAAGTTTAAATCCTTATGTCTGGAAGAAAATGGCTTAACATATATTCAAGGAGAGAGAGAGAGAGAGAGAGAGAGAGAGAGAGGAAGAGAGAGAGAGAAAGAAAGAGAGAGACAGAAAGAGCGAGAGCAAGAGAGAGAGAGAGAGCAGAGAACACGGTGCTTGCCTTTGTACTCATGCTACTGGTTTGATCCAGTCTCACCACATATGATTGCCTGAGCCCAGCCAGGAGTGATCCCTGAGCTCAGTCATGGCGCTATCTGCATCTTTGCATGTAATTATTTCTTAGTATAGTCAAGTTTATTTTTGCGAATAACAGCAATAATAACAAAGATGGCGATGCTGGTGGCCATGCAGAGATGCCAGGAAGTCATCATATCCAAGTATCACTGTCTGTATCACTGTCTTCCCGTATATCATCGATTTGCTCGAATGGGCACCAGTAACATCTCAATATGTCCTGTCACATGCGAGATAGTCCAAGGGCATCATCCCGCTCCAGGAACATAAAGAGCCTCAAAGCATCCCATCAGGTCATGGGAATGAGGTCTATAATTGTTACTGGTATTTGGCATGTCAAATACAACACGGGTAGCTTGCCAGGCTCTGCCGTGCGGGTGGGATACTCTAATAGTCACCTCAAAACTCTTTCCCAGCAGGCTGGGTGGGAGGTAGAAAGGAGCCAAACCCAGGAAGATTCCAGAGCCCATCCAGGCTTTGAGTGGTTCTTTGCTCACTTCTCACCCACTGTCTTCACAAGGCCTCTTCCCAAATTAATGTAAGGCCAGTGAGAATGATAATAAAGGAATACACATGGTGAAATGCTTAAAATGGAAAAAAGATGGATATGGATTATTCTCAGAAATGAAATTATTGCTGTTACCCAAATTTGTTTTCTAAAATGGTTTTACTTCAATAATGTCACTATTATATTTGAGAATTTTTTGTTACATTCGGTAAAGTGCTCAGGAGTTACTCCTCAAAAAATATGCACTCAAAAATTACTTCTGGACGACCATCTGGGACCATCTGGGATGCTGGTGATGGAACCTGGGTGGACCACGCACAAGGCAAACACCCTCCCAGCTATACCATCACTCCAGCCCCTGAGAATTATTTTTAATGTTCCTTTTCTTTACTCTGACTTCTTATTTATTATGTTAAATAAAAATGTCATAATTTTATATGATTTTTCACAATGGATTTTTCCCCAAATATCTGAGGTGAAAACAATTCTGTCTAAATGATCTTGTAAGATGCATCTGTTGTTAATTTGAGGCATTTCTTTTTTCTTTTACAATTTTTTAATGTTTTTATTACCAAAATGACACATCCTTTCTTGTTTGGTTGCTTTCTCTTTGGGGCCATACTGAGTGCTGTTTCTGAGTCTGTGCTGAGTAACCATGCAGAGGCCTGCCTCCATAAGCTGAGGCATTTCTTACCTTATGTCTGATTCTTATTGTCTAGTCAGCTTTCCTTTGCTCTTTGCCCACTTGGAACCAAAGCAGTTTTTTCAACAAAAACATTCCCCTCCATAAGACAAAAGGAAAAAGAAAAGTTATTAAGAGAGCATTGAGGACCTTAGTGTGGGCTTAGAGCTCTGCACTAGAACACTTGCCCTGTATATGTGAAGTCCCTGGGTTCCATCTCCATCAACACACACACACACACACACACACACACACACACACACACACACACACACACACACACACACAGAGTTTAGGATTTTGAATGTGCACAGTTTTCTGTTTTCCAATAATACTGCACTGAAGCCACTTCAAAACAATTATAGCTTCCAAGCTAATTGTCCAGAATCCAAAAATTGCTCTGCTTTTGGATTTTCACATATGATTCCTCACTCCTGCAGGAATAAATGCTCAAAGACACACACTCTGTCACTTGATACATTATCCTGTATCAGACCCAGTCTAGTTGGGCCAGTTTTCCTAAGAGATGGTCGTTATGTGACAATATCCTAGAGATTTCCTTTGGAAACTGCTTAAAATATGCTGTGGGTACCTTTATTCCTGAAAAATGGAGCCTTTGGAATGTCTCACTTTGAAAATATAATTTCATGAAGACGTCTTACCAGCAAGCTCCATGAATGAAATAAAATATAAAATTAAATTGAAAAGAAATGGCATAAGGAGGATAAACTACTAAATTAACTTATCTGTGATCAAAATTAAATACTGATGAAATATCCTTTTACCTTTTTATTTGCAGTCTCCCAAATGAACTAATTTGTTAAATAACTAGGATTCTGTTAACCTGGTCTCCTTAAGAATCAGATAATAAAAATGTGATGTTATTTATGACAAAACAATGAGAAGTTTCTAATAGTTTACCAATATAAATCATCTTTAAAAGAAGTCCTATTGGTACCTCCTAACATGAAAAAACATATTTATGCAATAAAAAATATAAATGTATGAAAATGGCTAAAATTTTAGAAAGGCAAAATGCCCAGAAGAAGGCTGCAGTGACTAGGAACAGCAGTTCTCAACCATGAATGTATGGGCTGGTGCCAGTCTGCAGGTGTACAAATGTTATAAAGCACTGATCAGCCACAGTGATTATCACTGCTGGTGTATGATCTAGTTTGCTACAACAGAGCAGGTTCTCAGATATAAAACAAATGAAAACCACCGGTTCAGAGCACCTGCCTGTAAGTGTATGTCATACCATGAGTTGTACGGTCATGAGTTCAAATCCCTGGAATCCTCCATGTACTAAGTGTGATCCTGTGGCTCTTCTATTTGATCTTGGTAGTTCTGGTGTCTATGATCCCTGGTGCAACAAATTATTTCCAGCCATACTGCAGACAAGTGTATATAAGTGCAACAAAAGGCTACAACCCCTGGACACTGTAACGAAGAAGACGTGCATGCACCAAGGCCAGAAGTATGAGCCGTGGTGAACATGACACCCATTACCTGTGGATCTCAATTAGAAATGGGACCCCCAGTGAGCACAGGTGCTACTACGGCAATAACAACGTGCCAATTTCACTGAGCACCACTGCTGTAAGTGCAAGCACTCAGCTAAAAATGAGTCAGCACAATAAACAGGTGTGTGTGCGCAACTCCAGTACCAACAATAGAGAGAGGGAAACGAAAAAGAATGAATGTTGCCTGAGCCTTCTTGCTGCTTGTGCCTGTGTGTTGCTGCTGAGCGCCTGTGCTCCCTGAACACAGGTGTGGACCACCTCTCCCATCTTGACATGGGCACTTCCACATCTAATTGGGATGTGTACTGAGGTTCCCTCTCCACTCTGGAAAAGACTTTCTTCTCTCTTGAGTGTGTTATTCTCTCTTTCTCTTTTCCTCAAAACTTTGAAATAGAAGTTTTGAAGTTTTCAGTGAAGTTTTTTACTTCACTTATTTTCTCCTCCCAAAATTCTTTTCTGTGACCCCAAGACCTGGGGAAGTGTCAGGCCTTAGCTTGATACAGACTCTCCAGAAACAGAAATGTAGATAAAGGAAAGGTTATTAGCTCAGCATTGAGGACCCCTTGAGCCAAAGAGACTCCAAAGGCCCCCTCCCCTTTGTTTCAGCACTCTGCTTATAAACCTTCTCCCACACAACCTTCAGGGTGCATGTTTGCATTCTTTATCTTATCTTAAGCAAAGCAGAGGTACAGAAAGAGACAAAGAGGCTAGGAATCCCCTAAATTATCATGACATAGTGAAAAACCTTTCTTATGTCAACTGACCATCTGAAGGTTGATAGCCTCTCCCAGGCCTCTTCCCTTTGTTTGTGTAGACCCGGAATGTCCTGTTTCAGGGTCAGGTCTTATTCTTGTGGGCCATTCCTCACAGAAGCTCTAGCACTGACATTCCTTTCCTGCATGGTGCAAGGCTCAGAGTCCTGGATTTTGTCCAGTTGTTCCAGGTGGCAGAGGCAGAGAGAAAACTGCAGATTCCTTTCTCCAGGTTGCTGCCATTCTCCTTCCCACTTCACAGAAGTCACCCATGAACCCACCAGGATTAAGTGGCAGCTATGAAAGGATGATGATGATGATGATGATGATGATGATGATGATGATGATGATGATGATGATGATGATGATGATGATGATGATGATGCAGTGAAAAACTTCAAGAGGAAGGCAGAAAATATACCTTTCTGGAAATATGCTTATTGTAAAATACAAAGAAACAAAATCAAGTCGGAGGTCTGTACCGTTGAACCTCTGTGTGAATGTGTGGTCTGGTGAGGAGGAACCTTCTCCCTTGTGAATTTCCTGTGCCAGCAGCCACAAGGAAAACCAACTTGTGTTTAAGAACTTGAAGATTCTGGGGAACCCTGGCATAAGGTCCACCCCCAAGCAGGAACCTTTACCCCTTTCTCTGCTCAATCTAACAAAGGGAGTTGGCTAGAGACCATTAGGAGGGAATTGAGATGTTAATGAGGCCAGCTCACAGGCCTAGGAAAGACTGGAAGAAAGACCTAGTGAAGAGCTGCTGCAAGCTACCAAGGCAGAATTTGTTTCTCAGAATCAGCAGGCAAGGTCTCCCAAAGCCACAACACTCTAGGCTAAGTGAGCATTCCCCTGTGGTCATGTTCAAGGGGACGTGAGACCCGAGGGATGCTTGGGATACGGTGCAGAGGTTACTGATCTCCATCAATAATATCCTAGTCAATGACTCTCAGACAATTTTGAGGGACCCTTGTCAGAACATGGGGTTTTGTCCTGTCCTGCAACTTTTAGGGTTCCTCATTAGGGCCTGGCATGGTGCCCCTCCTGCAAACTTTAAGGGATTAAAGAACTCCATTCCACAGAGCAGTTAAGGCAGATAATGGAAAGTTATACCAGAGATGGAAGTCGGAAGGTCATAAAATTCCCTCAAAGAAATTAGAGACTCTGAGAATGAGAAAGACCACCTATTTTAGCTCTTCCTCTCCATAGATTGCTGCTACGCAGAAGGATGGGAAGGTACTCCTCAATTCCTAAATGTCCCTCGTTTAGGGGCTTTGGGGAAGACCCTGCCAGTTTCAGAAGCTCAAATATCCTAGGAGCTGAAAAAAGCCTCCATTTCCCATCCCTCCCTGCAGGAGGAACCCAGGAATTCAGTCTTTCTGTTAATGAGTCAGCTATGATAACAGACTGAAGTGGGAAAAGAAGCTGTCTTAAAACTCAGTTACTGCTTTCAAAGAGCCACTTTAAATTTAGTGGTTTCTGAGAATAGAGTGGAAAATAACTGTAGTCAGTCTTTTCAGACTATGTTGTTCATTAGTCTGCCTGTTCGATTAACTCTTTTTCATGTCAGTTTTGTCACCAGATAGCAAACATAGCCTTGACTTTAAGAAAGTTTTATTCACCAGCAGGAAATTCTTACTGTTGCATGGTAATCTTTATGAGTGATTTAACACTGTAATGTCTGTGTTTTTCCTATAAACCAATGTTCTAGTGTTAAAACTTTAAAAAGACATGTATGCTCTGATTAATTCCTAATGTTTGCTGTGGTTCCTAGCGAAAGAAGCATTGTTAAATTCTATCAAGTTAGAAGGTAGAGTTTAACAATGTTATGTTTAATTCCCTGACCTGATGTAATGGTTTAAGGCTCTTTATGTTCCTGGAGCAAGCAGGTGCCCTTGGGCTCTACTTGCATGAGACAGAACACATGGAGATGTTAGTGGTGCCCGCTCCAGCAAATCGATGATGAATGGGAAGACAGTGATACAGTGATGTCTAATTCCCAATGTGGAGCAAATTTTCTAGCCAAGAGTAAGTATTGTGTGTTATAAGATCTTTAGTTGTGAGCATCCTGACGCCTTTTGGACATCTATAAAACTGATTGAATGCTTTCATTCAGGGAGGTATGCAACAGAATTTAATAATAAGTACTGTGCATTAAAATTTTGTTATTATAATAAGAAATTGATTAGCAGTTTGTTTCCAAATCTCTTGGAGATCAAGCTGCACAAAGTTCAGTAAGAAAGTTATATCTGTAAGATGTGATATATGACATATATATATTGTATGTATATATTAAGTGAGAAAGATAATGGATGGAAATATACTCATTTGGAAAAGAAAAGGAGCCCTATTAAAGTGAAGCTGATTCTGAATGAAGAAACATTTCAGGACAGAACAAATGCAAAGGAATGTGAAGAGAGTTTGAGGTTGTGTTTTTAAAGAAGAGCATGCATGTTCTTCTTTACAACAACATATAGGATTACTAAAAGGAAATCTTTAAATTATATCTGCTGAATTGTTCTAATACTTTTTTGGGTGAGTTCTGTGGAAAAAGATATTAGAAAGCCCAGACTCAATTAACAGTGCTCTTAGATAATAGGAGACTTTAAAAGTTACAGGAAATCAAGGATTTTAACACAGGGCTAAATGAATTAAACACAATGTTGTTTCAGGCCCTATGTTCTACTTCTATAGATTTTAACAATCCTTCTTTGGGCTGAGAACCACAGCAAACAGCAGCATTGCATCTTATAGTGAGTATTTGCTTTTCTCTCTTGGTACCTTCAGTAAATTGTAGTACTTCATGGCACTATGTTTGTTCAGTTCAGTCCACAGAGGAAGTCTTTCTTCTCTGTAGTAGTGTCTACCGCTCAGAGAGGAAATCTCAAAGCCAGCTTTGGGAACCCAAAGTCCTTTCCCTAGAAGAGCAAGGAAATAGAGACTTAAAGAGGAGGTTTTTAAGGAACAAATCTAGTAATAATAGGTACTCTTACAAATACCCTACAAACCTCAGGGGGACCCTAGAGGCAGGCTGGCTCAAGGAGAAAATGCAAATCTTTTCTCCTGCTATGGAAAACAAGGAAACTCCAGGTCTGTGAAGGGTCCACCAGATGTGTGTTGACTGACCACAGCCTGGGCCCTGTTCTCGGTGTCAAGAACAGCCCTGGAGATCAGGATCAACTCTTACCCTGGAGAGGGAGGGCCGTGATTCTCTTGCCAGGACAGTCCACTCTTACAGCTCGTCCTGCTGGCTCCATCTTCACATTTTCACAGTGACTGAGGCTGGGCAACACTGCTGCGACAGGTAAAAAAAAAATAATAATGCCTTTATTATTGCAAGACCTGGTCTACTAATGTAAGGACCTGCTCTGTCCTTAGCCCAGGAACTCTCCATAAATACACAGTACCTCAGATGGAGAGTTCTCCATTCTTTTGTGTTTATGCAAAATGTATGTAAGGTTTATTAAGCCATCTGGCAAATTTAAAGTGAAGGTGGACAGAAAACTATGTTTCTGTAATGTAGAAATAAGATTCCAGATTCTACAGAGGTGATCAAATAAAAAATTTGGATGAAAATGGGTAACAGTAATTATCCCTTATGTAATCTAGATGAAACTGGGAATGGGGCTTAGGCTGCTCATGCTATCAGTAGTCTGACCAAGATAATGGAAGCCAGAGGTTTACCAGGGGAACTTCAGCTGAAAAGAGAGATGTGCTCTTTCTTAAGCTTGCTAATAGACTGAGGGACTTCCAAATAAACATCTAAGCTGATTCTAAACAGGCCATTCTCAGTTATATATGTACATGCACTCATTTGGAGAGAACAAGGATATTTAGCAGCTAAAATTGTTGAATATAGCATGGGAAAGAAATCCCAAAACGACTGGAGGCAGCGCAGAGGCCCAAAAGGTAGCTTTGTGTACTACCATGTGGCAGGCCCTTTGACCACAGGTTTCATTTCAGACTCAAAGTTTAGAAGGAACAAGCACTCTTATAATCCGGGCCTCATGCAGTGGGCCACTCAGAAATATGGGAATGCTGTTTTGCCTCACCCAAATAAAGAATTACCTCCAAATAAAACTCAGCCTGGCAGTTGGGTCTTCCTAAAAACGTGGAAGGTTGAATCCCCTTCAGATCAATGGTTGCCTTAGTGGAAGAGACCTAATTGAGTTATCCTGAGCATTCCCAAGGCTGTGAAACTGAATGGAATTTCTGATCAGAGGGAACAAGGATTTTTCTCTTGGATAAGAGAATAAAATCAGGTCCAGCCACACCAAACAGGAACAAGACTCCAACAGAGGAAGAGTTAACCTAATTCTGTGAACCCACTGGGGCTCTAAATCAGAGTCTTAGAGAATATTAGAAAATTGTCTTGTTTTCTAAAACTGTAAGTATTGTTTATCTTTATTCAAGACTTCTAATAATAATTATTGGTATGCAGTCAACAGAAACAGGGCCTACACTGTTTCTGCAGTGGCCTAGCAGTATGCAAAAGCTGGGTATTAGGACTCTTGCCTCAAGCACTTTGGGGTTACCCTCATAACCCCATTTCCAGGAGCCCCATTTCCAGGAACAGATTGGTCAGCTCTTCAAGAGCTCATCAGTCTCTAGAATAAATACTTTCTTTCTGTAAACATCTCTGTTACCAGGCCCAGTATAAACAAATGGCCTGTGTTTCCACGTCCATTAGCGACCCAAATGCAGAAAGTCCTTTATTTCAACTAAATTCATGGTTAAGACATTATTTTTGTTCTTATCATAGGAATATGTATAATGTTTTGTTACTTTGGTTTTTATTGCTTTAACTTCTGTCTTACCATCCCAGAGATGGTGTTTTCTAAACCAGCAAACTACTCTGCCCTCCAAAAGACAGAAAAAAGGCTCCTAGCTTCTCCAGTTCTAATCATTCTCTCTTTTCAGACTTTCAAACTGGCGACTCTGAAACCCTGGGCACCATTAAAATGAAAGTAGATTGAGGTTTTACCACTGATGCAGGCTGGGTCTACAACCCTTTGGCTGGCATGAAGAAGCTCCTGAAGATGGACCTTCACCCATTTCCCCCCTTCACCCATTTCCCCTTAAAGAATTAAGGCAGTGAAATCTCTAGAGGGTACCATGAAGGAGTCAGGTGGTTAGACAGGGAAGGGTCCCTGTGGCAATGAGTTACTGGGAAGTAAAGACCAGCAGTCCAAGGCTGCAACAACACACCTTGTGAGGACTAAAACTAAGGCCTGCGAAGACTTTACCTAAAGTTAGCATAGGCCCAGAGAAGGCTGGACTCCCAACCCCAGAAAAGCTCCAGCAAGAACAAAGGGCAGGTGTCAGTTTTCAGCTGTGTGACTGACAGTATCAGGTACAGAACCAGTCCAGAGGCTCTGAACTCGCTTTAAAACTCTCTTCAAGAGGAAACAGGGCTACCTGCTATTGAGGCAGCCTGGGGGTGAGTGGGAGGGGGTGGGATACATTGGTGGTGGAAATGGGGCACTGGTGGAGGGATGGGTGCTGGAATACTGTATTACCAAGAACCACGAGAACACCTTTGTAATTGTATGTCTCACGGTGGTATGATAAAAAAAAAATAAATAAATAAATAAAACTCTCTTCAAACTATCTCCAAGCACTGCCCTTAGGCAAGCTCAGCCAACCGTCTCTCTCCCCTCTAGCTCTCTGCTCCTCCAACTCCACACCTGCCAGCTGGGACAAGAACCCAGTCTCAACTGACTCCTCAACTGTTTTTACCAACTCTTATATATGCCCATAATTTGGGTGTTGGCCATGCTTTTAAGAGTTAAAAGCCATCCCTTTAATTCTTAAAGGGACCCTAACACCCAGGAAAGGAATTTCAAAGATCATCAACTACTCCCAACTCTTTCTCTTCCCAATCACTCTAGCAGAGGGCTCTTACCCTTGCAGAAAGCCCCATGTAAGACAGCATAGGAAAATCCCTCTAAAAGCCAACTTGGACAAAGCGATGCTGCTTGTGCCTATATGTTGCTGCTGAGCACCGATGATGCCTGAGCATATGTGTTGCCCACATCTCCCCTCTTGGGATGTGGACTTTCATATCTAATACTGGGATGCATTCCAGAGCTCCCAGCTCCATTCTAGAGAAGCCCACGGTCCCTCTGAGCACATTATTCTCTCTCTCTCTTCCTCAAAAGTTCCAAATAAATCCCTGTTTGTTTTCCTACATAAAAAAGGGGATAACTATTTGTACCAAAACCCTGTGTCAACACTATTATAAACACATTGTTTTAAACATAATAAATTAAAAATATAAAGTTGAAAGAAAGAATGTTTCCCAAGCCTAGAAATAGTACAGCAGTTAGGGAACATTCCTAGCATGCATCCAGCCAGGGTTTAGTCTCGGCACTACATGGTCCCTTGAGTATCACCAGATGCAGCCTTGCAGGCACCAGAGCTCTTTGGAGTTAACACTGGAGGTCCCAAGGCACTGTACAGTGACGTGAGTAATCCCACATACCATAGATCCCTTTCACAGAAACACCTACTGGTTGGCTTGAATCACTAGGTTCCACTTGGGTGGACCATACCCACTCCCACCACAAAAAAGGGATATTTTCCATTTACAGAAAAACAAAAGTCATACTAAATGTATTTATTTATTTACATACAAATCAAATCTGTTCATTTTCAGACTTTAACATTAGATAAGTTTATTAATTTCTCTGTACCTCAGTTTCTTCAGATGTACAAAAGGACAAAATTATGCATAGCTTAGATATATTTTGAGACCATTTAATAAGTTAGTAGATCTTCAGTGATTCTGAGCATAATTCCAAGAACATGGTTTTTAAGAACATAAGCTGAGACTACAATTTATGTTCTTAAAAATGCAAATTCGAACTATGTGAAGCATGTTACGCCATGAGATGGAGTCATTGGTATTCAGCTTATTCCTCCAAGTAAACAACTATAAAACTGGAAAATTTTTCAAAAGCAACTGTTTCCTGATAACATAGCACAAGACTGTCATCCCAGAAAAAGTAAATCTTTTAAGTCGAGTTCCAATATTGTCACAATTTTCTGTCTGGGACAATTGCCCAATCACAGCACACAAAACTGCAGATTCATATAGACAGTCTCCCTGTCTTCAAATGTATGTAGCATAAACAATGTGTTCTGACAGAATCAATAATATGATAAAATATGAGTTATGATGCTGATTTTTGCCCATAAAACTAAGAACAACTGATGAACAGCCTAACAAAATGTCTAGCTTCAAGCTTTGCCAAAATTTAGGCTATTTTGGGGTCTGGAACAATAGTACAGCAGGTAGAGAATTCGCTTTACACTTGTTCAAGCCAGGTTTGACCCCTGGCAACATGTGAGATTCCCGAGCCCTAGACAGAGGGATCGCTGAGCATAGAGTCAGGAGTAAGCCCTGAGCACTGCCAGATGTGCCTTCCTAGGCTGCTTTATAAGTCATTGATTTTCTGGATAATGGAAATAATCAAAGGTAAGTAAATTAGACATCATAGAGTACTGGGATAAGGAATTAGACATCAAAGTAATGAGAGAGCAAGCACCTTGTCACTCAGATTTGCAGTGACTAGGTCTCTTGGCAATGCACAATATTCAGGTCCTAAATAAAACTCTTTGTCACTATGAATACTCTAAACATTGTGTCCATATCATTTTTATTCTTTGCCATAAACTCATAGTAAATGGTAGGGAATTTTTTGAGAGCACAGTTGTGACGTTATTTAAGTTAACTTCTTTCTTTCCTCAATGTCACCTAGAGAAATGACAGTAAATCTGAAAGAAAATGTATAAAAAATAGTCTTTGCCCAAAACAAAACAAAAGATAGTCTATGTAGAAAATGTTCACCCATGGTGAAGCAATTGCTACTGAACTAGATCTCCCAAAGTAGCTATGAAAGTGGACAAACTCTATTAGATCACTGCATTCCCAGAAAGGTATAAAACTTATGAGACAGGACTCACTATTTCCCTTACTTTATGCCCAGGAACTACTTCCTAACAGCACAAAGAATTGACATCCAAGCACAGAAGGGCATCCCTGCTGAAACACGGAGGCAGGTAACAGAATTCAGAGTGGAATGACTACATAGTGAAGAGCAAGGCATTTAACAGGAGAGACGTGTACAGAAAAGACTCTAGGTCCACAGTATTTGGGTGATGTTCTAGGAACCCATCACAGAGATCTGGGTCGTGTGTGTAGAGCGCCCCCTCGTGGAATAGTTGCTTGTGTTTGGGAGCACAAAAGAGTTGCTCAATATGAAACAACTTGGCAGAAAAATAGTTTCATCTTTGAGATGGCACCGAAAGCCAGGAAGGGAGCTCCTACCCCTCCCCCAGGTTGAAGCCAAAGCCAAAGCTTTGAAGGCCAAGAAGGCAGTGCTGAAAGGTGTCCATAGCCACAAAAAGAAGATCCGCACGTCGCCCCACCTCCCGCAGACCCAAAATGCTGCAGCTGAGAAGACAGCCCAAATACCCGCGGAAGAGCGCCCCCAGGAGAAATAAGCTTGACCATTATGCCATCATCAAGTTCCCTCTGACCACTGAGTCGCCATGAAGAAGACAGAAGATAACAACTCACTTGTGTTCATTGTGGATGTCAAGGCCAACAAGCACCAGATTAAACAGGCCGTGAAGAAGCTCTACGACATTGACATGGCCAAGGTTAGCACCCTGATTAGGGCTGATGGAGAGAAAAAAGGCATATGTTCGGCTGGCTCCTGACCATGATGCCTTGGATGTTGCCAACAAAATTGGGATCATCTAGACAGTCCAGCAATCCTAAATGTATTTTTTCTGCCATAAAAAAATAGTTTCATGGATCTATTCAAGTTTGGAATTTAACAACAACCTGGTACATAGCTAAGACATAGATAGCACCACCCTTAGAATAAAGACTCATTTCCAGATTAGACTTATTCTAGACACACAAAGAAAACCTAAAATCAAATTACAGCAGATAAGCAGATAGAAAGAAATATTGGAAGTTAAATCCTTCAAATTTAGAGTAAGCTTTTCAAAAACAAAAGTACTATAAAAGAAAAGTTAAGCCTGTAAGAATTCAAGTTGCTTAACAAATGCATTCATTATCTCCAAAAGATCTCAATACATTAAAGACTATAGCAAAAGTCAACATTTTAAATATAAATAATCAGTATTTAAAAAAGAAACCTCTAGGACATATAACAAGAAAACATGATCCTTAGTAAAGATTCTAAATTCAACCATACATGAATATTTTATTTACAATGCCTTAATAATTTCTAATATTATTCTAATGTAAATAAATTTTCATTTATTTTTTTACTATAACACCATGAGATGAACATTTACAAAGCTACTCATGACTGTGTTTCAGTCATACAATGTTGCAGCATCCATCCATCCCTCTACTAGTGTACATTTCCCTCCACCATGTCCCCAGATTCTCTTCCCTCTCCCCCACCTGGCTCTGTAGCAGATAATTTTCCTCCTTTTCTCTCGCTCTACCTTCTCTTAAAGATTGTGGCTTGTCATACATACATATAGGGGTTATGTAAATCCTTAGCCTACATTCAATGCTCAGTTCTAGTCTCGCAACCATTTTCAACAATTTGTAAAACACCGGTGTGTGTGTGTGGGGGGTGTATACACACATATGTGTGTGTGTGTGTGTGTGTGTATATATATATATACATATATATATATATACTACAGATGAATGCAGTCATTCTATATCTGTCCTTTTCCTTCTGACTGATTTCACTAAGCATGATGATCTCCATGTCCATCCATTTGTAGGCAAATTTCATGACTTCGTTTTTCCTAACAGTTGCATAGTATTCCATTGTGTAGATGTACCATGGTTTCTTTATCTAGTCTTCTGTTCTGGGGCATTCAGGTTCTTCCCAGATTCT
>JAJIBD010032141.1:32500-80113 GCA_021461705.1 Cryptotis parvus
AGAGCCTCAAACCATTCCATCAGGTCATGAGAATGTGGTCTATAATTGTTACTGCTATTTGGCATATCAAATATGACACAGGTAGCTTGCCAGGCTCTGCCGTGCAGGTGGAATACTTTTTGTAGTTGCCTCAAATCTCGTGCATTTATTGATGAATGGTATGGCCACAAAGCTGCTTGAGCAGGACTTGTAATCAGCTCTTCTGCTGGGTGGAGTTCTGACGAACTGGGGAGTCTGAATGTGGAAAATGGCAGCCCTCATGGTGTGGGGGTTCTTGAGAGGACTTCTCTGGCTTCTTGTGAGGCTCTGCTGGGATGGCGGGCCAGGGCTAGAACCCGCCTTCCCTCCCAGGCGCCTCGTGATCAGCTGGGCACAGGACACAGAATGGTAATAATTCAATAATAAACCACAGACCCTCATCAGGATACACTGAAGACCCATGCATATAGACACTGCACCATTCAACAGGAATATCTCAGTGTAAAGAGCAAGCCTTTCACATTAAAGTTATAGTGGAAATAAAAGGATCTTGAAAATGTATCCTATAACTAGAAGGTATGCTGGGCCTATTGTGAAAGTAATAATCTGCTCTTAACCTATAACTAAACATCTCTATAAGGAAAAAACAAAATCACTACTTGAGATAAAGAATTCTCGAGACTGCTTTTGTATTGTTTAAAATTAATATTTGTAAATAAAATTAATATTTGTCAGTACTATTTTAAATAGCTTAATATTACAAAAATTATTTCAAATCACATGATATTATCACTATCATGAAAACAAGTTTGAACTCCAGAAATGTAATGAGGAAATTATAGTCATTTTATTTGTCACTTATATGTGATTTAAAACTCTAACATAAAGACTTGAGAGGTAGATCAGGGGTTAAGGTGTTTGGCTTGCACATAGCCATCCCTAGTTTGATCATCAGTACTAAATAGGGTTTCCAAGTACCACCGACATGGTCCCTGAGCACCGAGCCAGGAGGAAGCCCTGAGCACTGCTGGGTGTGGCCCAAAAATCAACCTCCCCTCTAAATAATTAAAAACACAAACAAAAAATTCTATTACAATCAATAGAATTTCTGTTATCTCTTCCCAACATAAATTCATTTTCAAGTTTATTAATTGTCCCAGAACAGTTTCTGATACAATTGATACCCCAAAAAATCATACAAGTAAGTAAATAAATGATATACTCAGAGCAATACAGAGGTACAAATAGCTTATTTATATTCCAGACTATTAACAGAAGGAGATACACCTGAGAGATGTAACCTGCTGTATTTTGGGGAATAAATCAATCTTTTACTTGTGGTGGGGGCTATATGAAATACAGGTTGAGGATGTTAATGACTCAGTGGTAAAGTGTTTGACTAGCATATGGGAGACCTAGGTTCAATCCCCAGAATTGCAAAATCTAAACCAAACCCACTGCCTTTGATAGGTTCTCTTAGATTCTCTAGCTGCCGATGAGCATTTTAAAGAGGACTGATCTATTCAAGTCAGTAACATTTTCTTTGATTGTTTGATTGATGCAATTGAATGCTTCTGATAAGCTACTTAAATGTTTGTTTGCTCGGTTTTTTTTTTTCACCTTGAAACAACAAACCATGTCTCTTGAAGAATTTGTTTTAATGTTCACCTTGACATACAGTAAGGGCACACTGTTATGAATTTCCCCAGGTTCTGTTTACTTCTCTCTTCTATCCTTACAAACAGTAAATGTGAAAATTAATAAGCTCTGCAATAGTGACAGTAGAATTGCTGTCTCTCTTTGTCTCTCTTCCCCCCGCATACGCACACACAGACACACACAGACACAAGACACACATACACAGACACACACAGACACACACACACAAAACACACCTCTAGCTCCCCAACAATCCATCTTCCAAAATTTCACCTGTATGAAGAAAAACTTGCAGGCTTGTCTCTGCCTCTTTCATCATTCGGTCACAGCCCCTCCAGTGATGCTTGGTTACTAATTCCATAGCAAATTTGGGGTGACATTTTCTGTGCAAATATCAAGTAAAAAAATCTTGTTGCTTTTTTTTTTCAAAATAAATGTTGTTTTGGGAGGCTGAAGAGATAGTACATGGGTTAGAATACTTGATTTGCACACAACTGAGCAGAGATTGATCCCTGGTTTTCATACGGTCCCCAGAATCTGCCTACAGTAATTACTGAGTGCAGAGATGGGAGTCACCCCTGAGCATTGCATGGTATGATCAAACAACCAAAAAAATTTAAAAAGACATATAGAAAGATTTTTTTTGTTAGTGAAATGAACAGAGAAAAGAGACTCACTTTTTAAACTTGGAGAGAGTTAATAGTTTAAAAATTTGAAGATTATTATTTCCATTAGTTTCTAAATCAAAATGTTAGTATCAGGTGGTCTTACCAAATGTGGAAATTACCGCAAACATGAGGGAGTCAGAGGTTAGGTAAGACAGAGAAGGGAACATGTGTGAATAAATGTCAAAAGGGCTGATACCAACATAGAACTGAGCATTAAATACAGGCCAAAAAATGCACATGATGGCTTCCAAGTGTATGTAGTGCAAACCACAATGAGTAGGAGAAGGAAGGGAAAGAGAGGGAGAGAGAGAAAAGAGATAAAGGACCTGCCATTTAGGCAGGCTATGGGAGGGGAGGGAATTGGGGACACTGGTGGTGGGAAATGGGCACTGGTGGAGGGTGGGTGCTGGAACACTATGTGACCGAAACCTCTAAACATGAACAACGTTGTAATTGTATATCTCACTGTGGTATAATAAAATGTTTAATTTAAAAAAATGCTAGTATCAAAGTGTATAAGAAACAGTTTTAGAATTAGTTTCTGACTTTTGACCCTAAAATCAGAGGGTCAATGGATTTGCAAACTAAGGCTCCAGGTGGCATCTTCCTCTCCCTCACAGTAGATGATTCTAGCCTTCTGTTTTCTTCTCTTTTTTCTCTTCTTCATTTGGACCTGTAGTTATGGGTCCTTCTTTCCTGACAGCATTGATTGTCCAGATTTTGTCATTCATGCAAAGATGGTAACTGCAATAACAGTGACTGTGACTATGCAGAGTCAAATGAAGATTATGTTCTCACAACCTGACAGGAGAAAGCACATGTGTCTTTTAGAATAATAAATATTTCTGTTTGTTTTTTGAAGGTAGATGCCAAAAAGCAGAATCCTGGGCCTGCTAACCCCATTGGAGCCTGGGAAGAAGCCAGAGGAGACTCATGCACCATAATCATTGCCATTTTCAATGTCCAGAGCCCCAACCAAGAGAGAAGTCGATTTCAAGCCCCAGTAAGTGAGTCTCGGCAGCTAAAGTCACCCGGCTTCCATGGAGATGGAGCTGGGATCCCTTCCCCCACCTCTGTCCAATCTGGAAGGACCAGTGGACCCAGCCACGAACTATTTCTGAGCTGTTGGTCCTGCAATATCTCAAACTAGTAGAAACCAACTACATTCTAGAAACTCCGAAAATCAATGAAAGTACAAAAATCAGCCAGATTCACCCATAACAAAACAGAAATAAAAAGTCATGACTTTATCAATACCTTTGCCATATATGGGCTGTAATGGGCAATATAATTAGTGCTGGCTAAGGGAGCAGGCATGGTGATGGGGATGGGGGGGAGAGGGGGTGAGGGTCTTTGGTGGTGAGAACACACTAGTTGTGGGATTGGTGTTGAATGATGAAGCTAACAGTTGTATTGTGAAAAACTTTATATTTTGTAAATCATTGTGTTTTAATAAAAAAATTAAAAAAGAAGCAGAACCCTAAAGTAGAAGTCTATGGGACTTGTAGTTTTACATTTTTGAGGTATCTCTATATTGTTTTGCATAGCAGCTGAACCATACAACATGCCCACCCTATGAACTCATTTATCTGTGATAGAAAAATGGGGAATAAATGGTGTTTAACAAAGACAAAACTTTAAAATGCTGAGCCTTAAAAAATGCAGATTACCATGCAATTGCATCCATGGGTTGCTTCCACGAAAGAGATCCAGAGATCGAGACCCATCCACTCCAGATCCACAGCTGCACCACATGGCCCACGTGGAAGCAACCCATGGAGCTGATCTCCCCAATAAGGGGCTCGGCCAGCCCCTGGCCAAGTCCAACATTGCTCCAAGGGTTTGCTCACACGTGCAGGGGAGGGGCCACACTGGCCGGACTTGGAGTGGAGATTTGGGCTCCTCTACCCTTTCCTCCACCTCCATGCCAGCTACCCCAGAAGGGAGACCCACACTAAACCCACAGCTCCATCGGTGCACATGTGCAACATTCTTAGATAGTACTGATTTTAGGATCAGGTCCTTCCCAGGATCTTTCACATTTTACACTATACAGTTCTAGGCAGATTATAACTGATACCTGTCATCCCAGTAAGCCTAGCAAGAAGCCAGAGCAACCCACACATCATGAGGTCAGTCATTCTCAGCATCCAGACTCGATAGTTTCTCAGAGCTCCACCCAAGAGAAAACCTGATCTTTCCCCTTTAAGTTTCATCAGTAAATGCTCAAGGTGAGAGCGTTCTACTGAGAGTATACCACCTACATGGCAGAGCCTGGAAAGCTACCCATGTTTTATTTGATATGCCAAAAACTAGTAACAATTATGGACCTTAATTCCATGACCTGAAGAATGGTTTGAGGCTCTTACTGTTCCTGGAGCAAGCAGATGCCCTTGGGCTACACTTGCTTGCAACAGGATGTATGGAGACTTCACTGGTACCCACTCAAGCAAGTCAAAGGAACAGGAAGACAGTGATATAGTGATACCATGCAATTGTGGTGTGGTTGGGGGGATGAAGATGGTTTGGGATCTTTTTTAAAAGACCACTGCAGGTTGTTAGGGGAAAAACATCTTTTAAACAAATTATGGAGCTGGAGAGATAGCACAATGGGTAATGTGCTTGCCTTGCACAGAGCTGACCTGGGTATGATCCCCAGGATCCCATGTGGTCCCTGAGCACTGCCAGAAGTTACTTCTAAGTGTAGAGCCAGGAACAGCCTCTGCATATTTCTCGGGGTGGCCCCAAACCAAGAAAAAGTATAACCCCAGGGTTGGAGTACAGCAAGTAGGGCACTTACATTGCCCACAGACAACCAGGGTTCGCTCCTTGGCATAACATGTGTTCCCACTAGCCCCACCAGGATTGCACCGAGTTCAGAATCAATCCGTGTATTGAACACAGCCTGGAATGGCCCCCAACCAAAAAGAAAGGAGCTCTAGAGACAGGAGAAAACCAGGATCACATAATGTTATGGAAACCAAAGGCAAGGGATGTTAGAAAGTGGTGAAATAGTTCACAGTAAGATAAAGACTGGAAATGTTATTGAAGTTCAATTTGGGGAAACTTTGACTTTGGTAAAATGATGGGGTTGAGGGGGAAAAAAAAAATGGGGTTGCCCTTTTTTGAGGGTGTGATGTGGTGTGAAAAGTGGACATTAGACTAATCATTTGCATTTCAGTTGTCTATTCATATCTGTCTACTTAAGTGACTGTAAAATACTCCAGGGCATTGTCTTTTTCTTCCTCTTTGCCCCAAAAGCTCTCCACATAGTTCTCTAGAGCAGAACTGGTTGAAATAAATAGTTAACACAAATAGCCAAGAAATAGAAGAGTAACTTGAGTTACTACTCCAATAATTACGACTGAAAACATCATTGAGAGTTAGAGGATTGGAATTTTTTGTGTTCATATAAAGATCAGCACCACTAGAAACATGATTACTATTGTCTGATGGGAAACCAATTCAATTAATGTCCATCCTTTCCCAACAGAGAGAACCATATTAAAATTTCATGTATATCATTATATTGTAGCATGGATATAAAAGTCTACTTTGCTGATAATCACAGTATTAAATTGGTCTCTAGTTAAATGTGATATTCATTTCATTACATAAAACAGTTGTAATATTAAACTCTAGTCATATGAACAAACTCTGTGTGCTTGAAAAAAGCCAAAGGGAAACAGGTCTCCATAAAAATTTCCCAATACAGGGGCCAGAGCGATAGTCCAGCAGGTAGGGCATTTGTCTTGCACACGGCCAGCCCATGCTGGCCCGGGTTCGATCCCTGGCATCCCATATGGTCCCCTGAGCACCGCCAGGAGTAATTCCTGAGTGAAGAGCCAGGAGTAACCCCTGAGCATCACCGGGTGTGACCCAAAAAAGCAAAAAAAAAAAATTCTCAATATGTAAAGTAGTTATTCTTGATAGTTAATCACACAACATTTTAATCACAAAACAGATACAACAGATACAATATCCAAGTGAGAATTAATAAAAACAATTCTTATTACAGAAATCAGCCAGACTTCGCACGTAACACCCCAGAAAAAAAGTGATGAATTAATCAATATCAATTGCATATATGGGATGTAATGATCAATATAATTAGTGCCCACTAATGAGCAGGCACGCAGAGGGGGCTAGGTGAGAAATGAGGGTGTTTGGTAGTGGTGGGGCACACTGGTGGTGGGATTGTGTTGAATGATGAATCTTTCTAACAACTGTATTACGAAAAACTTTGTACTTTGTAAATCAAGATGTTTAAAGTTAAAAAATTCTTATTTCTTCAGAAAGGGTTACTTACCTGCATCTAGCTCCTTACCACTTCAGAGAAGAAGTACAAAAAGGAGTAATGATAGCAATAATAATAATGATGATGATGATGATGATGATGATGATAATAATAATAATAATAATAATAATAATAATAATAATAATAATAAATAGCATTTTGTCCAGCCAACCACATGAGAACTTTCAGTTTCCAGGAAAAAATGTATTCTGGTAAACAGTAATAGATCTTGATCATCTGGACTGTTATGGCTAAGTAATTCAGTAATAGACCTTATTTCCTTCTCTTTGTATTAAAAATGAGATCCGATAAAAATTAAAATATTACAATCTTGTCTTTAAATTCTTAGAATTTATAATCTATTGAAGCACCTACAATCTGTTAGTCTCAATAAATTCAATGGCTATATACCATGTAGATAATTAAAGACTATAGAATTATACTTAAATACAAAACACATTTATAAAATGACTGAAATGCCTCAAATCTGTTTATAACAATTCTTATTTCATGGTTTTGTGAGGTGAAAAAACTCATTTTTATTTGATTCTTAGCATTTGGTTTTACTTGAAACTAGAATATATATATATATATATATAATTTTTATCTCAGCTTTTGCTGAACTACAAATAAATTTTACAGTGCTTATAAAAATGGATTGATGTGCAGAAACCTTTGTTCTTCCTTTTTAGAAACTGCGATCATGGAAAAATTACGAAGCATTCTAAACCTCAATCTTTTTCATCTTTAAGAATGAAAAAATACAGATGATTATACCAATATAATAAATAGTGGGGGAACAGCTGCCTAGATCACGGTAATACCTTTCCGAATATAGAATCAATTTTCCCTCTAAGGAAATAGAGGTTGTACTCACTGGAGAGTTCTATGGTGTGATAGGGGATGAAGGTTATTGGCTACTCAGGCACACAATTTGAGCCTAAACAGAAGGTATGTCTAGTTGTGCTGTCTCTGAAGAGATGAGTTTTCCTCTTTGATCCCTGAAAACTCACATTTATTCCTAGACACCAGTGACCTTAAAGTTTAGAAAAGAATTCTAGACTTGGAAACCAAAGGTCTGAATGTGGATCTCTTCTGTCTCCACGCAAACCATGTACCAGTGCTTATTAACTTCTGCACATCTCAATTTAATTTTTCAAAAATCTCAACTCATAATATGGTATTTTAATAATGCAAGTTTAGTTTTTTGCAACACATTAAAAAAGTAAATTAGGTATATAATACTATCTAACTCTAGTTACTTAGTTGGTTATTTGTTAGTTATTACAAATAAACATTTTCCAGCTATGGATCACTGTATCACTGTCTTCCCGTTCATCATCGATTTGCTCGAGCGGGCACCAGTAACATCTCCATATGTTCTGTCTCATGCAAAGTAGAGCCCAAGGGCACCTGCTTGCTCCAGGAACATAAAGAGCCTCAAACCATTCCATCAGTTCGGTATTTGGCATATCAAATACGACACGGGTAGCTTGCCAGGCTCTGCTGTGTGGGTAGCATACTCTTGTAGTCATCTCTAAATCCAGCATGTATTGATGAACCGCGCCACAGCCCAGCAAGTGGCCGTTCAGTTCATCAATAAATGCTTGAGTTTTGAGGTGACTACAAGATTATCCCACCGCATGGCAGAGCTGGCAAGCTACCGCGTCATATTTGATATGCCAAATACCAGTAACAATTATAAACCTCATTCCCATGACTTCCTGATGGGATGGTTTGAGGCTCTTTATGTTCCTGGAGCGGGCAGATGCCCTTGGGCTATCTCGCATGTGCCAGGACATATTGAGATGTTACCAGTGCCCGCTATCTATGATCTACAGGAAGTCAAGTGAAGGATGTGTGCAAAATGCTTAAAATTCAATGCCAGTACATCATTCGATCAGGAATGTTATGTTTGAGGATTTCCTCTTCTCTATAGTCAGAAAATCCTTAATGTTAATTAAAAAATGTAGAATTTTCTTTTAAGATTTTCTTAAATGTTCTCTGTTTTTAAGATGAGTGCATTAGACAGATGAAATTAACAGTGAGGAGAAAATCCAGTCATATCTTTGTGACTTTGCACACTAACCTTTCAGGCTTCAGATGAATTCATGATACAAACCCCAAATACATAGCTGACTAACCATAATGCTGTGAAGGACTTGTAAGAGAAAGAGACAAGACAGTAAATCTGAAAAGTTAGATTGCCATTAAGAAAGATGGATTTTAAGGGGAAAACTTACTTAGCTTATCTGAGCTAAGTCCAAATAGAACCAAATATGCACAAAAGTGCACAAATAGTTTCCCCTTCCAAATAGGAAGGGAAATGCAAAACTTAATCTAACCTTTAGCAATTTGTAAACTAAATTACGATTAACAGCTTTTCATTGTTCCGTTTTGGCACATCTAAGTGGTGCTCAGGGTCTGATCCTGGCATTGCCATTGCGGATGGGACCATATTCAGTTCTGATGATCAAACTGGGGACACCATGTGCAAGGCAAGTGCTGTAATCTTTTCAGTACCTCTTTAGCAGGTTGTTCTATTTACTTCATATGGGCACCTGCTTGCTCCAGGATGGGGGAGCAGTTACCACGAGCATTTGTTACTATAATTTATCTAGGAAACCCTAGTCAAAGATAAAGACATAACCAAAATGTCTCAGAATGGCTCAGAACTACTGCTAGATTTTGTTTGGAGAACTGAATCAGTTCATAACTGTCCCTATGGGTTTTGGATTAAGACCAAATATACTTTTAATTCAAACAGAAAGGGAAGGAAGGAATAAGAAGACAGAAACATCCCATGGACTAACATGTGACAACAAATAGAGTCAGATTTAATTTTTTTGGTTTATTATTATCTATAAAAGGCTAATGTACAAATAATTGCTAATTTCAGATTAAAGAAGATGTGTGGAACTGAAATACTTGCTTCCTGTCATTTCTGTCCAAAAGCTGTTTCTCTGAAAAGTTTTCCCTCCAGCTCCAGCCAACCAATTCCCTGTATTGTATTCAATTTGCTTTCCCTGATTCCTGGAAGTCAGTCATGTCCCTGCATTTTATTTCATTTCACTTACCTGACCCTAGGGAATTGATCTTGTATGAGAAAGGAATATTTCCCCTATCAACATGTAAACATGATTTGAAATCTGGTTTATATATCATTAAGTAGATTTTTGTCACAAATAGCCATTGAAAGTACCCTAAAAATTTCACCCTTCTCATCCTTTGTTATAATTACACATACTTGGTTGTAATTGTTCACCCATTTTATATTTTTGTTGCTGACCCATTCTCTGAGCACTTATTTTTTTTAATTTACATCTTTAATGTTTTTCTGTTAGTTGGCTTGTTTTTCATTACAGAAATGCATAATGATAAGGCTATTCTGTCACATAAAATTGTGAAATCAAATGTCTCTTCCGATCCTGCCCCCCAATCTACCAATGTGCATTGTAAGAGGGAGTTTCAGGCAAGGGACAGCTGGTTCTTGCAGATGCGAGACTCTGGGGAGCTGTGACGAGGAGCTGTAGTAGGGTGTATACTCCAACAATGGGTCTTAAAGACAGCCCCCAGGCTGACACTTTTTTTAACATTTTATTATACCACCATGAGATATACAATTACAACGTTGTTCACGCTTGGGGGTTTCGGTCACACAGTGTTCCAGCACCCAGCCCTCCACCAGTGCCCCTCAACCACCAACTATGTCCCCAATTCCCTCCCCCTCCCACATCCTGCCTAAATGGCAGGTTCTTTATCTCCTCTCTCTCTTCCTCTCTCTCTCCTCCTTCTCCCACACATTGTGGGTTGCACTACGTCAGGCTGACACTTTTTGATAGCAAAAATATTTCTTTTTAGTATACAAAATTCCAACAGAATTATCAGAAAACACTTGAAATTATATATTTCTCTTTGAATAAGTATATGTGTCAGTATTAGAAATTCGGGAGGACTGGAGATTAAGGCTTTTAAAAATGACAAATTCTAAAAAGCTGTGAATTGAAATATATAACTCTATTAGTGTAAGAAGACATATTTGATTAGCAACTCATAAACATTTTCATTGTTGACAAAGGAACATTAGTCTTGTATTTTCATGACTATAATTTCTGGAATATTCTAACTCTGGGATGATAATACCTATGAATAGATATTTAATGATCCTCAAATATTTTCTATGAATAGATTTGAAAATAATATCTAAAGCAACCTCGCTTTTAACTATAATATGTGGAAATGGTACCCTAAATTCAGATAGACTAAATGGAATTGCCCAGGATTAAGACTGGAGAAAATATATATTTCTGAATAGCATTAAACTAACTGGATTTACTTTCAAACTAATTTGAGATGAGAAACAGTGCTCTAATAGGGAGAAATAATAAGTCATGGCAGAATAGGGCCTTTATTTTATTTCTTTTTTCTTTTTGGGTCACACCTGGCGATGCTCAGGGGTTACTCCTGGCTCTTTGCTCAGGAATTACTCCTGGCGGTGCTCGGGGGTCCATATGGGATCCCGGGATCAAACCCAGGCCAGCATAGGCCAGCCAGCATGTAAGGCAAACGCCCTACCCTCTGGGCTATCGCTCTGGCCCCAGAATAGGGCCTTTAAAACAAACTTTTGCAACAAAATATTTCACGACAGAGACAGGAAAAATGCTTTAAGAGAGGAAAAGAAAGCATAAGAAAATGCATTTCTCTCTGCCCAAGTGAACCTACTTTGAAAAAATCATGTTGGTTTCACCAAAAGTATGCAATTTTAGTAAATGACATAGTGTAGCTTCTGGTCATATTAACATCCTCAGTAGACCTATAAAAATAAATAAGTACTGATAGTAGAAAATGGAAGGAATTAAAACATAGGGAAGTCTAGAAGGGATCACTTCTATGAAATCCTTTATAATCATTTAAAGTAAACATTAGGGGGTCAGGTGAAAGGAATTAAGAGGGGGAAAGATAAGGAAATTCAGAACTCAATATTCTCCCAGATATGTAAAAGAAATGATTAATTTTCCTCAATATTCACCTTAATGACGTCATAGCTAAGCTATTACTCTCATCACACAGACTGGCTTCTAACAATTTCATTTCCATTGGATTTTAGACCTGTTCCAGGACCAGTTAATAAAGTAAGGACATTTGGAATTTAGTAGAGAGTAAGATACCATTGCTCCATATGCCCTAGTTGACAAAGGGAATACATCACACTAATAATGCATCAGACCAGTTGGTAGAATTGAGCAAGTAATAAAAATTCAGGAGTTGGTTTACGGAGTCCAACTGGGTCTCTACTCTTACTGTTATATGATTGAAACAACTTAGTCATCCAATGTAAGGCAATCATCAATCTCTAGCAAAATCTAGTCATGTATCAATCTCACAGAAATTTTATCCTAATGCTTAAGATATTAGGCACATCTGACTTCCCTCTCATCAGAACTCCACCCGGCAGCAGATGAGCCTATCACAGCCCGGATCATTGACACCCCCCTGCAGCAGTTTGTTTTTTTCAATCTGGCCCAGGTACACTGATCCAGAGACTTACAGACATGGGGCATAGCTGCTACTTGCTTTCCCTGTGTCCAGCCGCTCACGGGCGCCCAGGAGGGATGACGGGTTCTAGCCCTGGCCTGCCACCCCAGCAGGGCCTCACAACAAGCCAGACGACCCCCCACTCCATGAGGGCCACCAACTTCCACATCGGACTTCCCTCTCATCAGAACTCCACCCGGCAGCAGACGAGCCTATCACAGCCCGGCTCTGTGGCCAGTAGCGCCATGCGGTTCATCAATAAATGCTGTATTTAGAGGTAACTACAAGAGTATGCCACCCACACAGCAAGCCTGGAAAGCTGCCCGTGTTGTATTTGATATGCCAAATACCAGTAACAATTATATTAGGTCATTCCCATGACCTAATATAATTGTCTGAGGCTCTTTATGTTCCTGGAGCAAGCAGATGCCCTTGGGCTCTACTAGCATGAGACAGGACATATGGAAATGTTACTGGTGTCCACTCGAGCAAATAGATGATGAACGGGAAGATAGATAGCTTAATATATAGAAAAGTGAGGCCAGAGTAATAGTATAGTGGGTAAGACACTTGCCTTGCAAGCAGTCATCTCAGGTTCCATACCCAACATCCCCAAGCACTGCCCAGAGTGATTCCTGAGAGCAGAACCAGAAGTAAGACCTGCATACTGCTAGATATGTCCTGGAAAACAAAATACATAAATTGATCAGCTCAGCATTTTTTGTCATCACAAATAAAAAGGACGCAATATAAATTTCCAGCAATATAGAAATAAATTCTTGATTTTTAATGGGTAGTTGTATGTAGTACTTAAAAAAACAGATGTACTGACATATATTGTTAATATATGTGTGACAATGATCACATATATTAAGTGGGAGGAAAGTTTGTTTCTACAATAATGTGTTCATTTTAAAAGTTGGTTCACCACCAGCCCTCTCCTGCTCCCAGCAATGCTCAGAGTTTACTCCAAACTCTGCATTTAGGAATCACTCCTGATGGGGATCGGGGGACCATACTTTGGATATCAGGAATAGAAACCAGGTCAACTGCAAGCAAGACAAATACCCTCCCTACAGGCTGTACTACCACTCTGGCTACCACAACTTTAATTTTCAAAGTCATATATGAGTGTTTGCATGAACATAGACTTTTCTATAAGAATTCATATATTTAACTTGTTTCTCTTGAACTCAGCCCACAGTTCTCTTGTGCAGTGTTCATTTATTTTGATACCTTTTAAAAATTATTTTAAAAAATTTTGGTACTTAAAAATAAATCTGCTAATGGGGCACTGGTGGAGGGATGGGTGCTAGTATACTGTATTACCAAGAACCAATTATGAACAGCTTTGTAATTGTATGTTTCACGGTGGTATAATAAAAAATTAAAAAAAAATAAATAAATCTGCTGAATTTTAGATGTTTACTGGATCCTATCTTGGAACTCACTGAATTTTTTTTTTGTTTTTTTTGCTTATATCTGGCAATACCCAGAGACTATTCCTGGCTTTCCATTCAGGAATTAAGGCTGTCAGTGCTGGAGGACCATATGGGATGCTGTGGATTGAACGGAAGTCGGCCAAGTGCAAGGCAAACGCCCTACCTACCATACTGTCACTCCAGCCTTGGCACTTACTCATTTTTATCCTTAGCCAGTATGCTACCAAGGCTTTCCACTGAGATTCGTAGTTCAGCTCCCAAACTCTTTTGTCACTAAGTTCTCTCATTTCTGACATCATGATTTCTTCTATGTATTCGATTGTTTCTTTAGGCTCATTATGCTCCTCACCATGTTATTGCTATAGTCCTTATCTGAAGGGTTTTTGAACTGGTTAGTACTTGCTGAGTCTTCTGTGCTATCTACCTTCAGTTGGCTCTGTGAGGTTCTATGCTGCTTCCCCATTGCTCCTGACAGAGTCTGGGAGTGGGTCTTTCTAATTCCCCACCTGCATCCTATCCAGGATGCACCCCAGTAATGGAGATCTCTGAGATTAAGTTATATGTTTTTTTTCTGCCATGAAGGAACTGGCCAAGCTACAGTGTTGTTCTTAGCTAGTTGCTCATAGAACGGTTTCATGAAGACTTTCAAAGTTGTTGGCTGTCTTTCCTACCTTTTCAATTTGGAATTCTATGATTCTTACAACTGACTTGTGGCTTTTTCTGGCAGTTGGTGATTGGATCCAAAATTAGTGAGATTTAGCATAATGTGTTTGAGGGACGTTAAGTCACTGCAGTCTGTGAGTTATCTGAGAGCTCAACATATGATCCCCATGAAGGAGGACATTGTGTGCAGTGACTTTAGCTTCTGGGAAAACTGAAAGGGGTCCAATTGTTCTAAGGGACTGGTGCTGGGCTTGGCGAGAGCCAAGGCTCTAGGGAGCCCAGAGATGGTGGCCAGAGCTCTCATAGGACTGTGCCAGCAACCTAATTTTTCCTATTTGGAAGGATTAGAATGTTTGATGATTTAAAGTATTTAAAAATAGTACTTGTCAGTAATCAAGCACTGTTTATAAGCTACAACTGCTAATAATTATGAATTAGGTAAAAAGCCTTAATGACTCTAGATGATAGCACACAAAATAAATATATAGTGACACACTGACAAAATCTACCAACTAATATAAACCATACTATATCCATAATAGTAAGGCTATTACTTCTACATTTCTTTACACTAAATCACCATGAGATTGACCATTACAAAGCTGGTTATTATTGGCTTTCGGCCATATAGTGTTACAACACCCATCCCTCCACCACTGCACATTTCCCAACACCAATGTCCCCAGTCCCCCTGCCCTTCAACCTGCCTATATGGAAAGCATTTTTTCTTCTTTTTTCCTCTCTCTCTCTCACTCTCTCTTTCTCTCTCTCTCTCTCTCTCTCTTTCATTGTGGTTTGCAATATAGGTACTGAAGAGTTATTATGCATTACTTCCTATTAAAAGAATGTTCATTACTTCAAACCTTACTAAAAATATTCTATTTGAGCTGGAAAATTAGCTCAACAGACTGAGCACATACTTTGCACGCTGGAGGTCCAGGCCCATCTCCAGCACTGATGATCCTCTAAGTACCACCATAAATTACCCTAAGCACAAAGCATTGTTGGGTGTGGCTCAGGAAAAAAAAATTGCATTTTCTATACTGGCCTGGGTGTTAAACTTTACAAAGAACATTTATGAATTTCTTCAAAGAAAATTAATGGTGACATTTAAACGACAACCACCCTACTGAGTAAAGAGGTAAGAAATCTGTGAACATTTAACTGGAAATATTTAAAAAATCTGAGAAGAATAAAATGCCTGTCTTAGGAAAGTGAACTTCAAGCAGTAGGGGGCAAGGCGGGTACTGGAATACGCTTCTGGCATAGTGATGTGATTCAGCCTGTGATGTCTCTGTTTTTGAGAGGCCACAATGTGGTGTCCTGCAGCACTGCTGGACCAGAGCAGCACGGCCGGCACTTCGCACCTTGAGGATTGAAGGGTCTGCACAGGCAGAAACGTCCACCTGAACACTGCTGGGGGCCCACCAAACCACAATCGATATTCACTTAACAGCTCTGAACCCAAACTTGAGGGGAAGTTGCATAACTACGAATACTTAGTAAGAGGCTGAAATGACTGATGCCACACCTAAAACACTACGACTGGAAGTGCCTTCTCAATAATCTTATACTCAAGATCATTTCACAGATACCGGTCATATGCATCTTTTACATTTATTTATTGTACTCCTCAAGGGACCAAGATCACCTCAAAGGAAACAACACAAAAAAATGTGTTAAAGGTGTGACATTTTTAAAAGCAATTCCTTAAACTCTGTCTTCATTTAAAACAGATTAATAAGTAATATTTTAAAACCCTAAGGTATATTTTAAAGTATGGTATGGGCATATAAGGGGAAGGAATATGAAAATATTAGTCTCTTAAAAGATATTTTTATTGACATTACTCCGCATAATGTCTTTCTCAATTAGATGTTAAATAAATGTTTTCCATGAAAATTTTAAATATTTATATCATATGGATGAAAATATCTTAAATGGCTCTCTAGAAAAGGGAATATATTTTATAATAATTAAAAATACATAACACAGTAAAACCTCTGTTCATTTTGATAATAAAGCTTAACTTATCTTATTTGTTCAGCACTGTTCTCTCCTTCAAAGCACAACCCTTATCATGAATTTGTCCATTTGTTATGGGAGATACCTTTCAGTTTTAGAAATAACTCCTGCTAACCTTCCTGCAAAACAAAGTCCATAGCCATTAAGCTTTCTATGCTGTGCAAAAAAAAAAAAACCGAATTGCAGCACATTGAGTAAAAAATAAAACAATTAAAAATAGCCCACACATGAAAAATTATAGACAGGAATAGTATAATACTAATACCATAATACTATCATTGGAATTAGGAGAGCAATAAGAGAAAAGAGAGAGAGGGCATAAAGTAAGAAAGAATAGGAGCAAAATGGACGGAGTCAGGTAAGCAAATTTAAGACAAGAAGAATCCACTAGGGACAGAGACCCTGCCTGTGCCTGCATCTGTGTCACACAGACATTGGGAATAGTGCCAGGCACTGCCACGTTAAAATTCTACAAGCCCAAGTACACTGATGGGACCTCGGAACTTACCCATTCTTCTCTACCTTGAGAATATGTCAGTCCCAACCTAAGGGACAACATGGACAGCTGCTACTGCATGCACTCCAACGTTGACTGTGTGACTGTTGTACTTCATCCAGCCCACACACTCTAAGTGCAGGTGGGAAACTAGAGGGTCTCAATTCAGTGCCAGAACACCCCCATAGAAACTCCGGCAACTAAATGGAGGTGGGGCAAGGAACTAAATTGATACCTATCTGTCATGCTGAAGTACTATTATACATAGTGGAAAACATCAAAATTATAGGGGTATAACCAGTAGTGTGTTAGTGTAAATTAATGATCCAGGTCAGTATTTGGATAATGAGAAAACTGAAGTTCCAATGTCAGCACCCACAAACTGAAAGAAGGTAAGACAAAGGAATTCAGCTGCAATGGCAGACAGGCAGGAGTAGATAAGTCATAGAGTTCCTCAAAATTCGTAAGCCTTGAAATCAAAAGATTCTTGGAAGCAAATAAGAATGGACATACAAGTTACCAGAACATATGTGTACATAAAAGTAGCATGAAGAGGAAAGTTCAAAGCAATGCAAAAACATTAATAAGGGACCATGAAAAAGCCTACACAAATAACCTAAAAGCACAGCTTAAGCGGTTAGAATAAAGAGTCGAAAAGTAGCAAAAATTCGAATGGCCAAAAGGCATATGAAAAAGTGCTCTTCATCTTTAATCATCAGGGAGATGCAAATCAAAACAACAATGAGGTACCATCTCACACCACAGAGACTGGCACACATCCAAAACAGCAAGAACAACCGGTGCTGGCGTGGATGTGGGGAAAAACCGACTCTGATCCACTGTTGGTGGGAGTGCCGACTGGTCCAGCCCTTTGGGAAAACAATATGGGCATTCCTCCGAAAACTAAATATTGAGCCCCCATTTGATCCAGCAATAGCACTCCTGGGAATATACCCGAGAGACCGGAAAACGCATAGCAGAAACACTATCTGTACTTCTTTATTCATCTCTGCGCTATTCACTATAGCTAGAATCTGGAAACAACCTAAATGCCCGAGAACAGAGGACTGGCTAAAGAAACTGTGGTTCATCTACACTATGGAATACTATGCGGCTGTCAGAAAAGATGAAATTATGAAATTTACCTGCAAATGGATGGACATGGAGACTATCATGTTGAGTGAAATTAGTCAGAAGGAAAAGGACAGATATAGAATGACTGCATTCATTAATACAACATAAATAGATACCAGTGTTTTTACTAAATGTGGGAAATGGTAATGGCAGATTAAAACTCACCATTGAATATACACAAAGAGACTTAAGTGATAAACTCCTAAATACCTGCAGGGCTAGCCACAATGTGTAAAATAAGAGGGAGAGAGATGCAGAGACAGAGAGAGAGAGAGAGAGAAGAGAGGAAACTGGGGTACCTGCTATTAAGGCAGCATGGGGGGTGGGCGGGAGGGGGTGGGGTACATTGGTGGTGGAAATGGGGCATTGGTGGAGGGATGGATGCTGGTATACTGTATTACCAAGAACCAGTTATGAACACCTTTGTAATTGTATGCTTCACTGTGGCATAATAAAAAATTAAAAAAAAAGAGAAAAAGAGAAAAAGAAAGAAAAGTAGCAGAAGGAAGAAAATAGTAAGAAACAGAAAAAAACCAATGAAATGGACACTAAAAAATTCAACAGATAAATGAAACTAAGAACTGATTCTTTGAAAGAATAAACAAAATTTATAAAACATTGACATATACACACAAAGGCAGAACATTCTAGTAAACTGAGTTAGAAATGAAAAAGGATATGCCACAATCGATACTGCAGAAATTCAAAGGGATTATTTCATCAGGAATTATTTAGAAAATCTTTATGCCATAAAACTGGAAAATATAGAAAAAAATGGACACATATTTGGATTCCTATAACCTCCCAAGTTTGAGCCAAGAGAAAAAGGACACCTCAACAGGCCAATTACTATTAAAGAAATAAAATCAGTAATCAAGTCTCCCCAGAAACCAAAGCCCAGGCTCAGCAGGGTTTACTAGTGAGTTCTATCAAACATCTCAAGAAAGCCAACACTCAGCCCTTTGCATTTGACAAGGTCTAACACTATTCATGATTAAAAAGCAAAACAATCTATCAACAAAATGGAGATTGAAGTAGATTTCCTCAATATAAAGTCATATATATCCACATAAAATATCATGCTCAGTGTTAACACACTGAAAGTCTTCCTCTAAAATCATGCTCAAGACCAGGCTCCCCACTGTTACCATACAATAAGATATTAGAAGTCCTGGTCATAGCAATTAGGCAAAGAGATATTAAATGTATCCAGATCAGCAAAAAAGACAAACTCAATATGCAAATAACATATGACATGTTACTATACTTAAGGAAATCCCAGAGAAGGGAAGGGAAGGGAAATGAAGAGAAGGGAAAAATGCAATCAAACAATGTTTATAACTCCATCCTTCATAATGCACATCTTTTCCTGTAAATTTCCCTTAATCATAATTTTCATAGAAATAGAAATTAAACAAGGTCAAAAATTAAAATAAGACCAGAGACATAAATGAGGCCAAAGATTAGTATTAGACAAGGACAATTGTCCTTGCTCTAAAGCCTAAAGAAAGCTTGTCCTCAGTTTACCTTTCCCTGACACTTTGTTTGGGGCTCAGGGAGTCAGCCCTTGGGTGAATGGAATTTTATTGTCCATTCTGGTGTCCATTTGTCTGGGCCTAACTTTCTTCCCTATCTTTTCCCTATAAAAACTGCTTTCTGTGACTAGAGAAA
The DNA here is from genome assembly GCA_021461705.1 of Cryptotis parvus. NCBI lineage: Eukaryota > Metazoa > Chordata > Mammalia > Eulipotyphla > Soricidae > Cryptotis > Cryptotis parvus. The sequence continues at coordinate 52,070 of JAJIBD010032141.1, forward strand.
TTTTGAGGACAGTAGTCCACCAGTTTCTTTTTGTTTTTTCTTTCTGGGTCCACCCAGCAATGCTCAGAGGTAACTTCTGGCTCTGCACTCAGGAATTACTCCTGGCAGTGCTCATGCACCATATGGGATGCCAGGGATTGAACCCAGGCTGGCTGCATACAAGGCAAATGCCCTACCCACTGTGCTATCGCTCCAGCCCACAAGTCCACAAGATTCTAACCTATTGGCATGCTTCCTGTAAAGTTCTATCATGACACATCAGTATGTTTCTCATTTGATTGGCATTTGAACAGCTTTGGAACTAATATTCAAAGTTTAAATTTATAGACTTGGTCAGGTTTGGGAGTTTCCTGTAGCTCACTGACCAGCAATCATGTAAGTAAGCCCCTCAGCTGGGACCTAGCTCCTCTCTCTCCCCTACCCCACTGCCCAACTGCCTCTCCACCATTCTCAACAATCAGAGAAACAGCTGGAAGTAAATAGAAAGACAATGTGTGTGAACACATCTATGTCTGTGAAGGGGAAAGTCATCTCGGGCTGTACATACAAGAAACTACCTTCCTTTCAGTCTAGGAGTATGCTTAAAATTCTTTAGGACAGTGAAATTGGGACAGACATAAGAGGCTTCTACGACAAAACAATTTCTGAGTTGTAGAAGTTAAGAAGTTCCAAAGGTGGAACCGTAATGCAGCAAAATTCTCTCACCCAAAATACATGGGGTAAGAGTTCAGTTTCAGTAGAGAGGCTCTGTAAATAGAATATAATTTATACCTTTATAGGAACAGTTTTCCCATCAAGTCAGTTTATTCTATTCCACTTTCCTTATCAAGATGACCCCATTTGGCAAAAAATTGCTAGAACTAAATGAAATATACATTTCTTATGAACACCTGACAGTGGGGACTAGCAGAACTAATACAAAAGTTAACTATCTTATAGGAAACAGCTTCCTCCTTATGTTAGAATCCCCAGGGAATGGGAGGAAAAATCTAACAATAGGGATTGACACCAGACCAAAGATAATTAGTAGACAAAGTCTTGCCCCAAAATCTGAACCATAATTTATCCTCAGTTTACTGCCCCCACAAAAGCCTAACACTGTCCCCCCAAAAGCCTAACACTTGTTTATATTTCTAGGTAAAATGTATTGTATTCCTGGGAACCAAACCACAAGGATGTTTTATTACTTACACTGACCCCATGATCTGCAGCCCACTCTTTCTTCCATAAATTCATTCCCTGTAACATGCCCTACTTGTAACAGTGTTCTCAGTTTATCTTTCCCTCCAAGCCCAAATTGGTTGTTTGTGGGACATAAGACCACCATCAAGACATAAGACTCACAATAAAGAGCAATATACCAGTTTGCTGTTGAACGTGCTCAAGAGCATAAAGATCTGTAGAAATAGAGCAGTTTAACTATATTCTGCATAATTAATTTAATTTAATGTCAAAACCCTGATTCCTAATTTTCTAGGAGCATTGTAACAGGAGTCCATACCATTTGTTTAAAATTTTTCCATAGATCTTCAAAAGGTACTAGAATAATTCTTCAGATAAGAGTTTCATAGTTTCACACAGCAGAAACACCATCCACACTTTTATTTTCATAGCAGCACTATTCACAATAGCCAGAACCTGGAAACAACCAGTATGCCCGAGAACTGATGACTGGATAAAAAAAAAAAACTGTGGTACATTTACACAATGGAATACTAGGCAGCTGTTATGAAAAATGAAGTTATGAAATTTGCCTATAAATGGATGGACATGGAAAGGATCATGTTAGGTGAAATTAGTCAGAAGGAAAGAGAGACATATAGAATGACTGCATTTATTCGCACGATATAAATATATATATACATATTATGACAACAAAATCCAGTGTTAGTCGAAATGTGGATCAGGAGGTCTTACCAAAAGTGGAAATTACCAAAAAGTGTGGGAGTCCGAGGTTAGGTAAGACAGAGAAGGGAACATGTGTGAATAAATGTCGAAAGGGTTAATACCTGTCGGGAGCGCCGCCGGGTCCTCGACAGTGTCGGGAAGCGAAGTTCCCTTCTACCTCCGAAGCCGGTGGGGAATGGATGAAAACTCAGGAATCCGATGCAGTTTTTAAAGGGCTTTACTATCACAGGTTCCAATATACAATTCAAAAGCAGGGAAAACCTCCGGACTCTGGGTTCCCAGATAGGCCCCAGCCAGGTGTAGGCCAAGATGGCTGCCACCACGTGTTGAGGCCCAACAGAGAATGGAGAGGACAGAGAAGCAAAACACCAAGGGAAGCCAAAATGGCAAAAAGGGGGAAAAATATAGAGCTTCTTTCTTCTTGCAGCTTATTTTATAGCTAGAAATCAGCCCAAACTCCCCAGCCCAGCACAATCTGGGCTGGGCTCTCTAGAAATGAAAACAGGAAAATAGCTCTATAGAATGTAGCAACCTCAGGAGACCATCTGGTTGTTTACAAGGACCCAGAGCTAATTAAAAGCCTCCTAGCAGAGCTGGGAGAAGCTATAAGCTAAATGTAACTTACCCTGGCAGGAAGGATCAAATGCCCTCAGGTAATTTCTCCCAGCACCACACCTAATGTCTTGAGCCAAGATCTGCCTGAAATTGCATTTATAGGGTAGAGAAGGGGGTTTCTGATATGCATGTCTCTGTACCAAAGACTAATACTAATGCTAGTTAAATATGTCTACAAGCCTTCACAAGAGTCTCGTCTACTTCATGGTAGTTTTGTATTTTAGTTGCCTTTGAGTTATCAGGGAGCCATACTACCTTGCTTGGAGGCAAACAGCATTTCTCTCTGGTCTAATTACTTAGAGATCCAACGTGGCCAGGCAAATATTCTGGTAAGATCTAGCTAGTCCCACAATGATTGTGGTAGCATGAGAGAATATTTATACCAGCCAGTACAGAATACATGGTCAGATAAGTCTGGTACATTCAGACTATCCCCCTATCTAGGAAGTGACCGGCAAGAGGCAATCCAGGGCAGATGCAGAGGTGTAGGCTTTTAGGTGTCCTGCAACAAATACCAACCTAGATCTGAGCATTAAATACAGGCAAAAAAATGCACATGATGGCCTCTAAAAGTATGTAGTGCAACACACAATGTGTAAGAGAAGGAAACGTGAGAGAGGGAGGGAGAAAAGAGATAAAGAACCTGACATTTAGGCAGGCTATGGAAGGGGGGGGATTTGGGACATTGGTGGTGGGAAATGGGCACTGGTGGAGGGCGGGTGCTGGAACACTATGTGACCGAAACCTCTAAACATGAACAACGTTGTAATTGTATATCTCACGGTAGTATAATAAAATATTTAATAAAAAAAATATATACAATAACAATAAACAACTATAATAAATAACTACAATAAAATTTTAAAAAAATGATGTGATCTGACAAACCTTTAATGTATGTTCTGTAATCCACAATCTGGAAGGGAAGGAAGAGAGAAAGAGATAGAGAGAAAGGAGGCGGGCTTGGGGAAGGGGGAGGGAACTGGGGACGTTGGTGGTGGGAGATGGTCACTGGTGGAGGGATGGGTGCTGGAACACTGTTCCAAAACCCAAATATGAACATCTTTGTAATTGTATATCTCATGGTGGTATTATAAAATACTTAAAAAAATAAAAGAAAAAATAAAAGAATTTCATAGTTTCTTTCCCCAACATCTTCAAGCATTTTACACATTCCTTTTCATTCATTCTGATCTGTAACTTTCCTTCATTTTATTATAAAACCAGCTTCATTTTAACAGCATTCTTTCCTTTTTCCACTGATATCTCCATTCATTATCTTTCTATTACTTAAAGTACATTATCTAGACTCCTTATAGTCACACCCTATAAGTTTACCTTCCTCATTTTACAGAGCTCAATACGGGCTGATCTCCCAAAATGTTTGGAAACAAGTTGCTAATTATTATCTCATCTAGCATAGCAAAACTACTTTAAAAGTATTAAATCAGTTCCATAGATATTCAATAGGTTGAGATGCTTACAATTAAAGTTCTTTTAAATATACAATTGGCAAAAGTTCACTTTATCCATAAAACTTTTTAAAATTCATCTTTAGAATTCCAATTTTTAGGAAAACACAAAGACTGCAGAGTTAAAATACTCAAAAGATTCTACTAAGAAACAGCAAAGATTTCACACTTGTGTATAAAACTCTCTTAAGTTTAAGACTAGGTTGATACCTGGTGACAAAGCTGACATATATTAAAGCTACCTCAATAATGGCATGTACTGGTAAGATTAGCAACACAGTCTGAAAAAATGATTGTTGTCATTTATGGCCCACTTTTTTTTTTATCAAATTCTTTATGTTCAGAAGCCACTAAATTCAAAGGAGCATTCCTAGCATTTCTCCAGCAAGAGGCCCTGAGGCTGGTCTGGGATTCCATTTGGAAAGCCTGATACCTTTTAAAACGTTTAATAAGGTAGAATGCTATGTGGCTTCAGACTATCAGGCCGAGGTCTTGAGATAACACCATAATTAACTCTTTGCTAAGTAGCTCTAGAAATTTGTTATCAAAAGTTTCAAGAGACCAAATAAAAACATTGGTAGGTCACCTGTAGCTCATCATGAAACCTGGCCTTAATGTTATGGTCAAGCCTGGGGTAGCCCTGACGTGACAGGTAAAGATTTAAATACAATCATTGGTGCTTCCTGCTCTGTCTTAGCCAATACCCAAGACTTCTTGGTAGTAACAGAGTACCCTAAGTGGAGAGGTCTCCAGTCTTGCTGTGTTTATGCAAAAGAACAAGTCAAATTTATTAAGTCATTTGGCAAGTTTAAAGTGAAGATGAAGGAAAACCATGTTAAAATAACTTTTGTAAAGATCAGATTCTAGCTCTACAAAAGGTAATTGAGTAATTGTATCTAATTAGGCTTGATTTAAAAGGTACCCCTTGGGTACCATCTTCTATTTTATCTTACTGCTTCTTACCTTGTTCCTATTCTAAAACCAAGTGTGAGGGACCTTACTAATATCTAACTTTGTTTTGACCCTTCTTGTAGTTTTCAGGTAATAATTTTTCTCCCTCACTGTGACTCAATAAAAAATAATAATTTTTGCTTTTGTAATTTACACATTATTAAATTTAAACACTCATGTATCCCCTACCTCAATTGTCTCCTTATTTTCTAAATTCCTCCAAGAAGCTTTCCCTGACCAATCTAACAAAAGTTAACTTCTATTGGAATAATATGTTATAGTTACTATTGTTGCTCAACATCGGCTGCCTTTTCTTTAGGTGAACTTTAAAAGAACATAAGCAGAGAGCACAGGTAAATTACTCCTTGGGGTCTCCTCATTATCTGACATACAGTAAGAGAACAAATTATGAATATTTATGCTTGGTTACACAGTGAATAAGTGAGTGACTGAAACCAGCTGTGAGACAAATTTCAAGGAGATTTCATACAGTAGAACACAACTACTTCATTCAGCATCAAAGAAAAAAACATTCTACCCACTATAGCCTTTTCATAAAATCATAGCAAACCTTTGATGAAACAGCTAATCATTCCTTATCGAAAACTCACAGCCTTGGAGTTTTACAGCAATCATTTTCTCAAAGGTTCATAAACCAAATTAGTATTTTTCTAGCATCAACGCTGACATTCAATTTTCAAGTATCTAATCATTGTATGCCATTAATGGAAGAGAGCTTTCTTTGCAAATATTACCTCTGTGGAATTTAAAGTTCTAGTGGGCTACAGGTTATTAGGCACACCACCATTTTTATAAGTAACAAAGGCATATTAGAGACAGTCACCGTATGGATTATACAACATTTAATGTTGTGTAATGCCATTCCTAAATAATTCTTAAGATGGTGTCTATCTGGCTTATTCTCACTTGAGGATGTCTGGGGAAAAATGTCTACCACTTCTTGGAACAAATGGACAGTGGTGATCTCGAATTGGCTACAGCAGTACAAGTCTTTCCAGCACCTCCCCTTGGAGAAGGCCACCAAAAGGCTATCAGGAAGAAGTGAGGAACAAGGCCATTGCCGAGAAAAAGGGGAGAAATCCTCTTTCAGAGAGGAGCCACTCAGCACCGGTGACCCCAATGCAGCTGGTTTCAGCAGCAAGAGTAGGAGCAACTCCAAGAAAAAGAAAGTCACAAAAGCAAGAAAATCAATCCCAATATGATGACAAAAGTCACCAAATAAATAAGCAAATAAGTAAATGAATGAATAAATTAATAATATGTATCTGATAAGGAGGTGGCCCAATGGTGGAGGGAAGGTCGTGTTGGTGGTGGGATTGGTGGTGGGACACCGGATGACCATAACAACTGGATTATGAACAACTTTGTAAACCATGGTGTTTAAATGAAGTCAAATAACAGTAAGCAATAAAGAGTCCAATGAAATAGAGTTCACAAACACATTCACATGTATTTTGACAATTCATCTACTATAGAGAAATAAAGGAGCTGGAGCGATAGTACAGTGGGTAGGATATTTCCTTGCATGTTGCTGACCTTGGTCCAATCCCTGCATACCATTTGCTTCCCTGAGCTCTTCCTGTAGTGATACCTGAGTGCAGAGCAATTCCTGAGCACCACAAGATGTGCCCTTCCCACACCCAAAACTGAAGTAAAGACCATACAGTAGAGCAAAGACAGCCTCTTTCACATGGTTATTAGGGAAACTGAACAGCCACATGCAGAAGAATAATATTTGATCTCTGTTTTACCTTCATTCAAAGTGGATTAAAACATAAGTAATAGGAATTGGGGGACAGTTTAAAGGGCTAATGTATATGTTTTTCATTCAGGAAGATGGATTTAATAAATGGTCTCCTGAGCACTATCAGAAGTGACTTCCAAGCATTGGGTTAGGAAAAGCCCCTGAGCAGTGGGTCCAAATTCATCTCGAAACTATTAGACTTGTAAATATAAAAATACATGGAATAAAACTTAGATGATATACTCAAGGACTGCAACACTGAGATATATTTGGAGATTTGACTTCAACAGAAAGGGAAACAAAAGCAAGAATTAAATGGGACTGCATCAAACTTAGAAGATTTTAAGAACAAAAATGACTGAGTAAAAGGAAAGGCAATCTAGCAAGCGGGAGAAGATACCAGAGCACTATACAGCTGAGAAGGGTTAGACAAAATACATTTAAAAACTAAAAGAAAAAAACCTCGCACAATGTCAGAAAAGCAAGCAACTAAATCAAAAAGTGGGCAAAAGGCATTAATAGAAAGTGCTCCAAGAAGACATTGAGTGTGTGGGGGGGTTGGAGGGTGGAGGCAAGGAGTGGGGAGAGGGGGCAGGGAGATAGCAGAAAATCTCCAGACAATGATCCCTGACCGCCCCTGGATTTACCTTCCTCTTAAAAAAAAAACACCATATGGATGGCTCACAGCTGCGTGAATATACTATTTAAAGAATACAAGGAATGGAGACATTACTAGTGCCCGCTGAAGCAAATTGATGAACAACAGGAAGACAAGTGATACAAGTGATAAACTGAAACACTGTTAGGTTTCAATTCACTCCCAAAGTTAAAAAAATGTGTGTGTATATATATAAAACACATCATTCATTCCCTTATTCAAGAAATTCTTTTATTTTTTTGAGGTGTGTGGGGTGGGTTGAGGTATGGGACAAAGCCTATAGTGTGAAGAATTTACTCCTGGATCTGCACTCAGAGATCACACCTGGGGGTTCAGGAAACCATATGAGTTGTTGGGAATCAACACATACCCTACCCACAGTGCTATCTCTCTAGCCTCCTCTCTCTCTGTGTGTCTCTCTCTAGCTCTCTCTCTGTTTTGGGATCACCCAGCAATGCACAGGTGCTACTCCTGGCTCTGTACTCAGGAATTACTTCTGGTGGTGCTCAGGGACCCTATGGGATGCCAGAGATCAAACCTGGGTCGACTACATGCAAGGCAACCAGCCTTGCATGCACTCTGCCCCACCTGCCTTCCTGTCTGCCTGCCTGCTTCTTTCTTTTTAATGTCCACAGCTGCTCTTGTATCCAGAGGGTTGTATTACAATTTGTGTTTACTGGTCCGAAAGTATATAGAAAGCCGATATCTGTGCTGTGAGTCATCTTTAAAATGGAGCCAGGGAGCTATTACAGAGAGATTGCATTACCTGTCTCATTTGAACAGTGAGAGAGTGCCTTGGACCAAACCAAAAAGCAAATGTTCCAAGAAATCATCAAGCAAACAATTCTTTGAAGCATCACAGAATATGAGAACTGATGATTATGGACTTTCAGTGCGAAGACAGACTCAATCAGTTCCCCTTTCTTCCTTTCCAGGGAATCAGAAGCAATTATACACAGTCAAGAATAGTTTACACTTGTTATCGCAAATCAACTCTATTTACTTCATCTTCCTCTTTTTTTCTCAAAAAAGTCCCAAAAAAAGCCAAAAAAAAAAAGACGGACTAAAGAGATAGCTCAACAAGCTGAGTACAAATTTGGTGTGTAAGAGACCTGGGTTTAATACCTAGCACCATGTTACTCCCCCCCAACCCCCAAAGCTACAGTGACAGCACTGCTGAGTCATAGGCACTACTAGCTGCAGCTTACAAAAATTATGACAAGCAGAAAACAGGACAGTGAGCGGGCCAGGCAGTTAATGACACCGTCTATGGTCACCCCACCCCCCAACAGGAGTGATTCCTCAGTGCAAAGACAGAAGTCCTGAGCATAGCTGGATGTCACCCTAAAACCAAAACAGCAACAACAACAAAACACCAAAAGCAAGGAAAACATAAAAATCTGACTCAGGGTACCTTTTCAATTTCTGCCTAGATTTGTATATGCTGAATTTTACTTATTTAGTCCCAAACAAACACTTTACCTTTTGGAAGGTCTGATGGTTCCCTGCAAAGTTCAGAAGCCTTGGTGAACTGTCAGTGATACTTTGTACAACAGTATGGCCCTAACAATTTGCTACCCAGTTGGGTAACAAAATGCTGCTGTGGTTGGGTACTCAAGGCATCAGGTCTTCTTCACCAGTGGTGCTCAGTAGACCAAGAGATACCTAGACTCTTAACTAGGAACCTTAAACATAGCCCTCGATCATACATAGCCCTTGAGCTTTCACTATAGCCCAGAACTTGGCTTCCTAATGACCACCTGACTTTGAGTTAACAACGTCAAAACTTTCCTCAAAAGACTGCTATTTTCACTTCTGAATATTTTCTATAGTCTTGAGAATATAATTCAACCTGTCTGTTCCAGCTTTCTTATGGAGATATGTCTCAAAAAAATTAGGGAGGGGCATGAAAATCACTTTATTAAATGGAAAATCATTTGATAAATGATAAATATTTCTTGATAAATATCAATTATCATTGTTTCAGCTAAGACCATGGGAGTGGTTAGGAATCACACCTGATGGTACTTAAGGGATGCTTTGCTCTGCACTTGGGAGTCACTTCTGGTGCTGTTTTGGGGGAATCCTTGGTATGGGAGATTGAACCTGGACTTCGCAAATACATACATTCTAACATGTGAAACAATCTCTCTGAACACTGGTTCAAATTAGCTTTATAAGATTATTTAGTTAAAATGATAGTGGGTAGCAAAGTATATTTGTATATCTTGTTTGTGACTCCAATTATACTGATTTAGGCATCCATTACAGCATTGTTAATGCAGGTAATTTTGTAATTCCATCCCAATTGCTTGTATATTGATAGCATTTGCATGGTTTGCATATTTGTCCTATTTAGTAATGGTAGCATCTTAAAACAAGCATAATAAAATGGTTGTTGTTGTTTTTATACAATAAAAATTATTTATTTTTATACAATAAAAAATCTAAAGAACTAAAGACATGAATTTTGACCTATATTCTATAAGTAATAAGTAATTCACGCAAGTTGCTACCAAAAGCTTTTTTCTTTACATTTTCATAATTTTTGAAGCCAATTTTCTCATAGAAAGTGCAATTATGAATGTAGATGGGTCATTGGTAATTTTACGTTTAATAAAACAGAGTATAGTAAAATATTTTTTTGTGAGCCTCTCTTTGCACCCTCCCAAACCTATCACACGCTGACTTGTATTGTAGTTATCTTCCCGACACAACTTACCTCCTCAACGCTACTGCATTCCCTGGTGGGCAGAGACCCCCTGTGAATTATACTGGGTAGTAGTTTTTGATGTCAATGAATGGAGAGTGTTGTACACAAATTCTCAGTAAGAAGGAAGGAAGATGGTGGCAGCTTCAGTTTGGGGAGGAAGTATATCCTTTACTTATGCTAACAGAAATAGAAATGATTTTATTTTCTAGGTTTGGGTTGAGAAACTGATGGGAATAGAACACCACTATGGATTTTTAGATACATGCTGTGTTTCACCTGCTCTTCTGATAAATGCTGTATTATTGGAGAATTAACTGTGAATGCCTAAGCAACCTGCTAATACAGGAATTTAATAAGACTTTTTAAATGACAGAGCCCATAGATAAAGGTCACCCGGAAGGTGAGTGTTTCATGTGTAGTTGCCCTCACACAAGTGAACTAGCATCCGTAGCTCCCCTGCCTTTATCCATATTAACGACATAAACCAACATTGATTGGCAGGCACTCTTCTGTTTGTGGGAACTGACTTAAATCACTCGAGATTTTTATTTTAATGATGACTGACATCTAAAAGTGTCTCTCTAGCAAGACATTTTCCTGCTCTGACATTCAAAAAATCTGTGTCACAAGCTCCAAGAAAAATGTGCCAGATGGTGAAGAATCAGCAGGGAATTGAAGGCTGCTAAGTACAGCTCTGGCCCTTACTGAGAGTTCAGACTCGGAGGGTGTGGGAACACCTAGCAAATATCAAGTCTGTTATTACATAAGAATATAAACTAGCTCCTCAATTTGCTGTTAAATAAAACCGTTATGTTTGATAAAGATGATTGTGCTGAGTAACTGGGTAGGAACTAAATTAATTAATTGCCTCTGCTCTTAAAAAAAGACAACAACAACAAAGAAATAAGACCAGTGATATAGTTTCAAAAGCAGAAATAGAAAGCACGAGCCAGACTCCTGGAGAGTCTGACGGTACCACAGGTGATTCCAAATTACAGGATCAATTCACCACCCCAGCACCACTGAGTAGAACGCCTCAAGCATCACAGGGTATGGACAAAACACACAAACACAAAGAAAAAGAAAGAAAGGAAAATTAATATTTCATGTTAATATTTTATTCACTTCAAAATTAAAGAATCATTTACTTCTGTTTATATGAGAAAGAAGGATGAGAATATCATGGGAAGATACTTTTCTACTTTGGCCTCATGATTTACAAACTGTTATTAATAGGGTTTCATACATGAAACATTCTTTTCTAACATTTTATTATACCACTGTGAGATATACGATTACAATTACATTGTATATTTGGGTTTCGGTCACACAGTGTTCCAGCACCCATCCCTCCACCAGTGCCCATTTCCCAAAACCAATGTCCCCGATTCCCTCCCCATCCGCTAGCCTACCTCTATGGCAGGTTCTTTATCTCTTTTCTCTCTATCTTTCTCTCTTCCTTTTCTTACCCATTGTTGACTGCAATACATACATTTAGAGGTTATCATGTGCATCTTTTTGCCCATATTCAATGCTCAGTTCTTGGCTGGTATTATCATTTTTAACGATTATTAGCACACTGTTCCCTTCTCAGTCTTACCTAACCTTTGACACCCACATGTTTGTTGTAGATTTCACCTATTAACAAGACCTCCCGATCCAATACATGAAACATTCTAGCATGACACCCCCACCTCAGTGTCTGCCAGAAGAAAATTTTTTATTATATGAATTATGTGTTTATGAACTAATTTTAACCCATCGCAAATACCTAGAATTTTAAGCTTTCATTCTGTTTCCACTAAAGCTATTATATTGCTAAATAAAGTTCAACTTAATTGAACAAATATCTTTTAGATAGCACCTATCTGAATGTTATAAGAGATTCAGAGATGGGTAAGGACGGTTTATTTGTCCAAGAGTCTGTGATATAGAAGAAAGTGAAAAAAAAATGTTATGCTTTTTTTGGGGGTGGGAGCAGAGAGTACCTGCTTGTACTCAGAGATTATATCTGGCTCAAGAATAACTCCAGGAATTATTGAAGGACCAAATGAGGAGGTGTAGGGATGTAACTTGGGTCAGCCATGTGCAAGGCAAGTAACTTATTCACTGCACTATTTCTCCAGCCTGAAAAATTACTCTTAAGAGAAAATAAATGGGCCAGAGTGATGGTATAATGGGTAGGGTATTTACCTTACTGGTGGCAGATCTTGGTTCAATCACAGCATTCCCTATTGTCCCCCAATCACCGCCAGGAGTAATTCCCTGAGTGCAGAGCCAGGAGCGACCCGTGAGCATTGCCAGGTGTGATCTAAAATAAAAAAGAAAGAAAAGAGTGAGCAAATGGCAAGGTGTTAGTGCCAATGAAGGCTGATTACAAGGATTCTGATTCCTGACCTATAATTAGCCAAACTGTAATCATCTTTTCTGATTTAGTCTCCTTGTCTGTGTATAAAAATTGATGAAATAATCATGTTTACCACAGGTTTGCTTGTTTGTTTGCTCCTGGTGGTGCTCAGGGGACCATATGGGGACCATATGCCTGGATCAAACCTGGGTCTGCCACACAAGGCAAATGCCCTACCCGCTGTGCTGCCACTCCAGCCCCAGCTACCACAGGTTTTATGTGTCAACTGAGTAAATACCCACAAACTATTAATTCTGTATTTTCATTTGGGGGGCTACACCCAGTGGTGCTCAGGCCTGACTCCTGACTCTGAACTCAGCATTCACTCCTGGTGGTCATATGTGGTGCTGGAGTTTGACCCCACATCTGCTGGGGGGTAAGGCAAGAGTCCTACCACTGTACTATCACTCCCACCCAATACTTACAAATTCTTAAAGTTGGCACCTTAGAAACGATCTATGTCAGCCATTTATATTTATTGGGCTTCCTGAATTTAAGTACCATATTTCAAAATGAGATATTGTAGCTCGGATTTTGCAGTCCTTTTGGGAAAAACAAAGTAGCACTTGGAATTGAGCTACTAAAAAGGGCATATTTTTAAGTAGGACAAAACTGTAAAGAATTGTCTCAGGATAGTAAAGCCTGAATGAGACAGTAAGGCAGTACTTATGCAGAGGAATGTGAAGTACTTATACAAGAGAAAGGGAAGATGAGTCAAAGAGACTAGACACTGTTATGATAATAGTCTGCATTTTAAGTAACAGGATTTTAATAGGATAGTTTGAAGGATGAGCTATTTTCAAGTCACTCCAAATGTAGACGTTTACAAGATATAAAGAAACCCCTTGGGCACATTCAAGATAGGTAGGTCAGAGGGTCTTGGGAACAGTGAATATTCAGATTGGATAAATAATTTGCATTGTAAAATATCAAAAATATATCATATAGGCAACTGGAATTGTTTCAAGGTGACTTGTTAGAAAATTCTAAATGCTACATTGTCATCAGAACTCTCTTTTTAAAGCACATAACTTTGTTTCTAATTATTTTGGAAATGGAAATGCTAGACTATTAAATGTCTTTCCCATAATCATTTAAACAATCATTTTTGATATCTGATTAATCTGTAAGTCTTCAGAGATTCTTTTTATAAAGGCAAAGTTAAAATCTTCACTAGTAATCCCACCATCACCAAAATTCTCATTTTTTCAACTTTATTTAAACACCATAGTTTACAAAATTGTTCAAAATTTTTTGCAGGCACTCAATGTTCAACACTAATCCCTCCACCAATGTGACCTTCCCTCCACCATAGTCCCAGTTTCCCACCCAACCCCCAGTTCTGCCCCCTTACCAGGCACATAATAATGTATTTTATATTGATTGATAGTTAAATGGTCAATGGAATTATCAATAAGCGATTCAGGAAAATAGATTTTCTGAAAATGTCTATACCTCACGGGGGAGCGGGCATTAAAGTCATTGTCTGCAGGTTTGCTAAGCTGTTTGTTGCTAGATCAACCTTCCATGTTATTTTAGTTACCTGAGCTTAGTTGGCTTCTTTGCTACTTTCCCTCCGAATTGTATGTGCTCCTACTGGACTGTCAGTATTGTGGAATGTGGAGGTGCCAAGCAGCCGCACACCTCAGGAAATGTAGGATCTGTAGAACTAGGCTGGTGAGTTATAATGACTTTGCCTTGCCTGCGGCTTTCTAAGGTTAGTGGTAAAGCTACAAAGCTGGGATATCGTTTACTAAGTGGTGGCTTCCGATGTAGGGGTGACTGCTGGGGATTCTGGAATTCAGAGGTTGAGGTAGACCACCTGCCCCCCATTCCAAAAGACCCCAGGGTTTTCAGTCCCCAAACTGATGTGCCTAAAACTTTCAGCATAATCTCTGCAGAGATTAGGCATGAAAGAGTAAAGCTTGCCCCTTGGCATGCTGCTGGTCGTGAGGTGTAAGTGTGGCTGCCACAGCTTTGGCAAGACAGGCACTCAGCTTTTCTCCAACAACTCTGGCGCCCCACTTTGAGACTGAAGACCCGGCTACCAGTTTTAGTGGCTTGGTTGTTTCTCTTCTGACACTAGTTGTGAAGCAATAAAACTGGGCTGTTGTTTATGTGGCCATGGCTGCAGGACCAAGGTTCTTGTTTCTAAGTCTGAGTTAAACCTCAGTTTAGCTTAATCTAAGCCTCGTTTCTAAGACAGAATTCATAGAAACTGAAGTCACTCTATTTCTAGTAACTACCGTTCCATAGCCCTTTTCCTCTTGGACGGATACTAAATGAAACTTGTCACTTGTCACTTGTCTTCCTGTTGTTCATCGATCTGCTCGAGTTGGCACCAGTAACATCTCCATATGTCCTGTCTCTTGCTAGTGTAGCCCAAGGGCATCTACTCACCCAGGAGCATAAAGCCTCAAACCATTCCTTCAGGTCATGGGAATGAGGTCCATAATTGTTACTGTTTTTTGGCATATCAAATACGACAGGGGTAGCTTGCCAGTCTCTGCCTTGCAGGTGGAATACTTTCAGTAGTAGGCTCTCATCTCGGAGAGATCGGCTTTTCTCTTGGATGGAGCTCCTGACAAGCTGTGGAGTCTGGATGCTGAAAATGGCTGCCCTCGTGGTATGGGGGTTCCTCTGGCTTCTTGGGCTCTATTGGGATGGTGGGCCAGGGCTAGACCCCACCTTCCCTCCCAGGCACCTCATGATCAGCTGAGCACAGGGAGAGCCAGTAGCAGCTCTGCCCCATGTTGAAAAGAAGAGCATATTTGCTCCTATTCTAATCCAGAGTGATGACGCCAAGTTTACTATCAGGTGACAATGAATATAACCCCATGCTACATTTTAAAAGAAACAGCACACACACAGAAAATGAATTGCTGGATAAAATAGTATATCAACTTATAAAACCATCAGAGTTGTGCAAGTTGCCAAAGCTAAAAGAGCCATTTTTTCTTCTCTGGAAGATGGGGATAATAATAGTGTTTTCTTCACAGGGTGGGTGTGAGGATTAAATGAGATAATCCATGCAAAGGCTGAGCATGGTGCCTGGGGATAAGTATGTCCTGCTATTTCTGTTTAAAGCTTTTATGCAGCTGACTAGGATATATGTGGCATATAAAATTGACACCAAAAGAAAACCACAAGCTAACTGATTGCACTAAAAGGAAACAAACATGAGTAAAAATGCTGCAGAAATATGCAGGGAAATTTATTTCTTTGTTCAAATATTGATATGTTTCTGTATTTCATGTGCTGTAACTTAAGCAATCAAACCAAGTGTTTCCCTTAGAAAAATATAAGTATTATAAAAATATAGTAATGCCTAAACTTGAGTTTTATAAGATTAAATATTTCTGTTGAAGGAATACACACACACACACACACACACACACACACACACACACACACACCCCACATACTATAAGCACCTATATATAAGTATATAAGCATATATATTTATCTATAAATATATATGTTTAAATATGCTGGTAATGAGCTAATCAGGGAATAATAAAATTAAGAACTTGCCTAACTTTCTCATGAGCATGGCATTCGCTTACAGTGTTTGCCCTCTACTAGGTCAAGTAAAGTCGGGGCCAGAGCGATAGCCCAGCAGGTAGGGATATTTGCCTTGCACGCGGCCGGCCTGTGCCAGCCCGGATTCGATCCCCGGGCGTCCCATATGGTTCCCCGAAGCACCACCAGGAGAAATTCCTGAGCAAAGAGCAAAGAGCCAGGAGTAACCCCTGAGCATCGCCGGGTGTGACCCAAAAAGCAAAAAAAAAAAAAAAAAAAAAGTCTATTTATTCCTAACTTGTTAGAGATTTTAAGCATTTTTAATTATGAGCTAGTGTTTCATTTATGTTGAATATTTCATGTCTATTAAGATGATTTTTTCACATCTATAGATATTTTATTATAACTTTTAATTATTAATGTAGACACCTAAATAATACATGTAAAATAATATTTTATAGCATAAAGTTAATATTTTCTTTTAGGATAAAATATACTTTTATAACTTTTCGATCTAATCAGACTTTTCTTTCAAATTTTCCTAAATTTCTGTGGTGGTCTAGTGGTTAGGATTCGGTGCTCTCAAATTTTCTTAATTTTCTCCTTACTGTTACTAAATTATTGATATTAATTTCTTAATTTATTACATGTAAAAAATAAAAATATATAGTTTTGGAAAAATGTTTTCAACATAGTTTGTGATATTTCACAAGTCTAACTTTATTCATATACATGTGTATAGGAATAATAATCGTGACAATACATTTTTTAAAAAAGAAGAAACAAAAAAAGCAAAAAAATAGATAAATAAAAGAAGTTGCCTAGAAGAATGTGTACTCAACTTTTGACTCAAGGACCTATACATGTCTTCTAGGTACATCTCTTCTGTTTCTTTCTTCAAGTTTAGTAGTTTCTTGTTCAGTTTTTGCTTAGTTCATCTATCCAGCAGGGACGGAAGAATGTTACAGTCTTACTACAGCTATTGTGCTGTTGTCAATATTTTCCATCATGTCTTCAGTTGTTTTAAACATTTTGATAATCCATCATTAGCTGCATATACGTTTAGGAGTATGTGTTCATTAGGTGCATTTATATGATTATACATTTATATGATTAGATGATTGTCTCAAAAGGGGAGACTCTGAGACAATGGTGGGGGAAAATAGACACTAACTGCAATTATTGATAGCATTGCAAAACTGTAAATTACAATGGCTAAAATTTGAAAAAAAAGTTAAAAGCTAAATAGAAAATATAAAGAAAAATAAAGGACCAGCCCTGTCCCTATAAAACCTTTGAAATTTGAAGTCTATTTTGTCTTATATAAATGTGGCCATCCCAGCCTTTATAAAGGAATTGTTTGCTGTAAGACTGACCTCCGACATTTTACTGTGATTTTCTGTCTACCCCTACTATTCAAATATGTCTCTGTAGGCAGCAAAAAGTTAGATTCAGTTATATAATTCATTCTGCTGCTCTGTGTGTCTTATTGGTGACTTCAGGCCATGCCACTGAGTGAGATTACCCAGATGAAGGAATCTATTGCAATTAACCTGTGGAAGTGTCATGTTTGTGAACTTTGTGTTATCTTTTAAAGAAGCTCCCTTAGTGCTTCTTGCAAAACTGATTTCAAGCTATAAACTTCCCATGCAACTGCTTGTCCATGAAGCTTTGTATCATTCCTTCAAATATGAATGATAATCTAGCTGGATAGACTATTCCTGAAGAGGAGATGATTACATTTGAGTATTTTAACTACATTTCACCATTCTCTCTGACCTGTAGAGATGGGAGTTCCTTTCATTTAAATTCCTTCTTTGATCTAACTGCTTTCAATATCTTTCTGTCTGTTGCTTATACCATTCTGATTACAAATGAAAGACACGACCTTTAATCCCTCTTAAAAATTCACTGAGTTCAAAACCACTGATAGATGGCTACATATTGTCACAAATAAGTTATTTTATGTAGTAAATAATGAAACAATCACAGTTTTCTTAATTTCCATCATTTACTCATTATTATTCCAAAGCTTAAACACAAATAGATAACTGCTAATTGAAGCAACTTGTACTTCCTGATTTAAGTAGCTTAACTTTGATTTATTGATTGTAATACCGAAAAGGAAGCTGTGTGACTCTTCCTATCACCAGAGCTAAGTCTCTCTCAAAGTCCTATTCAGTGCAGTGCAAAACCCTCTCATGGGGAATAACAAAGGAAAGCCACTAAGTTGAAGATTTTTCTCCCAAGACATTTAATATTTAATTTAATTTTATTTTTTATTTTAAAGTAAACAATGGTATACTATGGTTGTTAAAACTGTTACCTGGAGACTTTTAAGATGCAATACACCTATGCCTTTCAAATGATCCATTACTTGGGAAGAAAGTGAAGAAAGAAAAATAGTCTCTTAACTTCATTTGTCTGAAAGAGAAATTCATCCTCTGCATGATTGCATAATGATGAACATTATCAACCTCACTCCTTAATGGTCCATAACAAAATAAAATACTCAAAGAACTGATGAGCTTAAGACCCAGAAAGAAAAAAAAGTCACAGCTACCTGCGCTGAGCACCATTAAAGCAAATGAGAAAATCGTCTTTTTCAAAGGTATTAATTTATGTGATAGACAGCCAACCAGAATTCTTTTGGCAGGGGTATCCTTTTTTTTAAAACATCTCGTTATTGCTTTGGGCACAGAAAACATATTTGCATGCAGCAACCATTTAGCAAAAGAGTCAAAAAAAAAAAAAGAAGAAATAAAAAAACGAAACAAACCATAGAACTGAGACATACTGTCTACTTTCAAACACAAAGACTATAACTAAACTACAGTTCAGATACAAATATAGAATTTTCAAACTCAATTAGAGAAGACCATTATCTTTCTCACGAAAATGTAGTAGCTTACAGAATTTTTGTTACTTTATTTTGACAGGCAAGCTTTTTTCTTTCTTTCTATTTTTGTTATAAATAGCAGTATTCTTACCAGAAATGAGAATTTTAACTGCAGTTTTCTTTCATCTGTGTGTTTAAAGTTATTTCTTTTTTATTGTCTCATTTTTCTATCATCATTCTAATAAGCACAGAGGAGAAACCAATCAATCAGAACTAGTTATCAAGCAATTTACAAAGCCATCGCAGTGCAATAGGGAAGGAGGGAAAACAGAAGAAAAGACCAGGTATAGCTAGCAGCCAAACATATAATGGAGAAGGTGCTCTAAGAAGTTATGGATAATGACTTCTTAAGAAACTTTTATCTGTACTAATCTTGGAAGAGTTGTCAAGCCAATGAAATAATTTTAGACACACAGATGAAAGAAAAATGCTGTTAAAATTCTCATTTGGGTGGTCTTTGGACTAAAAAACTCTGGGACTTTCTCAGGATGAGGTCAGTCTCTTCCTCTGCCGACCTAACTGTCTTAGACGTCAGATGCTGTGCCCACATCCTGAAATATCTAACGTAGAAATGATCCAGTTTCACAGCTTTCCAACTGATCTCTAGAGGCAGAGAAACCAAGCAGAAGGATCATCTCAGTTCTACAGCTACTGGAGTGCATGGCTGCACACGCAAGACACCTTCAAACTCTACGATACTGACAGCCCAATAAGAGCACACAAAATTGAATGGGAACTGAGCTCAATAAATAGAACAATAACACAGAAGACTCAGATAGCAATGAACATTTCAGTAAATCCTCAGGCAATGACTCTAATAGCACCATTATGAGACATAACAATTTTCACAATTTTTTTTTACTGAAAGAAAAATTTTCTCTTACTATTTTTTGATGATTCCATTTACCATTTTGTTGTAACAAGACAATATAAAATAAATTATTTTGTGCACTCTATGGGAGCAAGCTTGGGAGTAGGTGGGAAACTGGGGATAAGGGTTGACGGAAGGGCACATTGGTGGTGGGATTGGTATTGAACCACTGAATGTCTGAAACAACTCTATTATGAACAATTTTGTAAACCATGGTGTTTAAATAAGCTTAGGAAAAATGTGCATGTCTGTTCTCTTTCATGATAACTGCCATAGTGCCGGCTATAAATTTGCCACTCTCTATATATCTGTGGGCCATTCACTGGTGAATTGTGTATGCAGATAATATTGATGTGAGGATAATACTTCATTTTTCAGTTTTCTGTAGCTTCTAAGACTTCTACCAAAATACATAAGCTAGGAAGTGCATCTTTATTATCTTTCATTGTCCTACAGTCTGAATAGAATACAAGAGATGTTTCGGACCCATGGGAGGCTGAGCCCCCCCACCCCACCCGAAGGGGGAAAGGTACTGGGCTCACCCACCCAAACAGAGGCCTAACAGCCAAATGCCTCTCCACTCTACCACTGCCACCATGCTCAAGACCAGGCTCCACTGCTTGGGACAAGCTTCCAGAAATTAATTAATCCAGAAATTAATCTGTTGAAAAACTCAGGTATGTGGGTTTTGTGTCTGCAATTCCCAAGCACACATGGAACTGGGGATGAGCTACCTCCCTCCATCTCCCGGTACTTCTCTAAGTCCCAGCAGTCATACACATATCCCAAAGTTGCCACCCAGTAAAAATTTAACTCCAGCTTTACCATCCTTTTTAAAAATTTTAGAATTCCCAATATCTCAAATTCTACAACACCTATAAGCTGAGTAGTAGCACACAGCAACTGGGATGTAAGGTAGAAGGCAACCAGACTCGATTAACACAATATAAACACACAAGGCTTATCCTGTATCAACATGCTAGTGATTTTTTAAAAAGTAAAACAGGTCTTATTAAGGAGGTTTTAGGAAAGGGAAGGAGGAGGGAAAGTAAGAGAGTAACACGCTCAAAAGGGAGAACGAGGGCTACTCCAAAGATGGAGAGCCGCTAGTGATCTCTTATATAAGAGTAAATGGCTCCAGGTGAGTTACAACATCTTTGCTAATTGTATTACAAGAAAATATTTTTGATCATTTTTAGTAAATTATTTATAACAAGCAATGTAAAATAAATTATTGAACATCTGCTATAATGGCGCCTTAAGGGGTGGTTGGGAAAACTGGATATAATGGTGGTGGGAAGGTGCAATAGTGGTAGAACTGGTGTTGGAATATTGAATGTCTAAAAGAAATCATCATGAACAACTTTGTAAAAAAAATTAAATGAAATGACACAATTTAAAAAAATACAGTTCACTCTCAAGAGTAACAATGACATTGCTAGAACATGAACACAGCAAGAATTTTCATTGTTATTCCAAAAATGTTCCACTGGAAAGCCTGGGTAGGGACTTGGGACAATATCAGTTTGAAGTGGGCTTTGAAGGAATGTCTGATTTTCCAGCTCTCATCTCTAGTTCCAATCTTTTCAAGGATCCAGTGATATAATACTGCTCAGTGGAAATCACTGTATTGCTGAGAGCACTTCATGAATGACAGCTGATTGGAGCATTTCTCTCCATACTACCCTTTCGGTTTGGGAATAGTATTAGTTAAATATCTATTTGAAAATTCAACCACAAAATCACAATTTCCATTCACAGTGGCATGAGGTAAAAGCTCAAATTCCATACCAGCCAGCTGGAATAAGAGCACTGCTCATTAGACACCGCAGAGCCTTGTGTCTTCTCTTCATTTTTAATGTTCTCTCCTGCCTTAAAATGGTACCCACAGAGGACTGAAATGTGCCTTTTAGCATTTATTGGATACATTGGCTAGAGGCTTTATGCTTCTACTCCTTTGTTTTTGAGCAGATGGTTAATGAATGCACTTGCGTGTGTGGTCTGTGTGAGTGTGTTCAAATGGTTTCTCTAAATAAAAAGCCAGAAATTAAATTGAATTCTTTTATTTTTCTGTGACTCTCAGCTAATGCCATTTCCTGTGTGTATTCATAGCTTTCAAAGAAGTCATGATTGTTCAGATAATTTTCAATTTCTCAATTGCTCCAGTATACTGAAATACTATATTTAATACATTGTGAGTATGACATTGAAATGTTAGCAGTCCATTTGGCATCCACAAAATATCATTCACAAGATAAATCATATCTCATATGCTTCATTTTGTAAAGCCCTCTTTTCTTCCTTTTTATACTTCTCACTCTCCATGATGAAAATTATTTCATTATTGACTTTGTAGGTAAGAAAAGGAAGGCAATCACAAAACCTGTGCTATTCTGAATTTTTTATCTTTAAATTTAGTTTTGGGTTTCGGGCTTCACCCAAAAGTGCTTGCGAGCTGACGCTGTGGACAGTAGTGACCTCTGGCAGTGCAGAAGAAGGCATATCCCTTGCCAGGGATCAAATCAAGATTGGCTACCTGCAAGGCCAAGTCACAATTTCCATTCACAGTGGCATGAGGTAAAAGCTCAAATTCCATACCAGCCAGTGTGTATTTTCTTTAGAACCTGCACTTATTAGTTTAAGTAAAATTTACTATAACATAATGCATTTATAATTCTAGTACCAGAGAACAGTATTAATAGCTGCTGTGTTTGCTAAGATCTGTCTTTCTTGTTCTGTCCGAATTCATAAACTGTTTTATGAGATGCTAGCAAAAAAATGGGTTTAAAAGACCTTCTCTGGGGCTGGAGATATAGTATAGTCAATGGGGTGGTTTTCTTACGTGCAACTCACCTTAGTTCTATACCTGGAATCTCATAGGGTTCCCTAAGCCCTGCCAGGAGTGATTTCTGATCCAGACTCAGGAGTAAGCCCTGAGAACTACTAGGGTGGCAAAAAAAATTCCTTCATAACTTCACTATAATAAATCAAGACTATCACTTGAAGGAAATATTAAACATGTTTTAATATTTAGGTGTTTCAATATAATATTATAGAAAGGTACTTTTCTTTTCAAGTATTGATCTAACATTGAGTATGACATGCAATGCAGAATCTATTCCATCACAATTTGTAAAATTTCAGAATGTTAATTGAATTTTTGTGAGCAGAGAAAAATCTATACTTATATATCTCCATATAATCTCGTGCACATATGCTATATTAATATCTGTCTCTATCTCTACATACATGCATCAAAATTACAATAGAAGTCAGGATAGAAACATATAAACTAAAAACCAGAATAGAAGGCATGTTTATGGGGAGGGTTATAATTATGCTCTTGACCCAAACACCTCATTTCTTTCTTATCTTAAAGACTCATCATGCACCCCGTGAACATTTGTAATTTATTTTTTTCTCTATATATTTTTCCTGATAAGCTACAATCTATGAGACTGCTGGTACTTTTGTATTGATTTTATGTTGTTCATATTATTATCTGGGTAAATACCATCTGTAGAATTTTAAACTTAATCAAGCACTCAATGGTCGAAAGCTTTTTAGAAACAGGAAACAGTAAATACCAGCAAGACAGCCCACAGAGCTGTACCCCTAAAATGAGTAAATTCAAACATTGCTTCATCCCTGTGACGGAATACTTGCTTTTTTATTGTTACTTTGTTTTTAATCTTTATTTTGTGCTGCATAAGAACAAACTCAGGCTTCATACAAGGTTTTCTACCACTGAGTTATATCCCCAGCCCTCCAGTGACAGCACTAAAAAAATATTTTTATTATAGTTTAAGTAATATGACTACAAATAGTGCGTAAAATCAAATAGGTTTGGGGCCGGAGCGATAGTCCAGTGGGTAGGGCATTTGCCTTGCACAGGGCTGGCCTCTGTTGACCCAGGTTCGATCCCCACCATCCCATATGGTCCCCAGAGCACCGCCAGGAGTAATACCTGAGTGCAGAGCCAGGAGAACCCCTGAGCAATGCTGGGTATGACCCAAAAAAAAAAAATAAATAAACAAATAAGTAAATAAATAAATAGATAGATAAAAATAAAAACAAATAGGTTTTTAGTATTGCTACAGAAAGTTACTGCTCTCTACCACCACCAAAATACCCATGATCCCCCACCACTATCCTTGTGTTAACCTCTGGTTCTATTTTCATTCTGCCTGTAACTCTTGCCACTGTTGAAAAGTTTTGTAATCCAAGAACAAAATCTTTGTCATTGTTTGATGCTGTCTACCCCCTTTTGTTGTAAGACAGCATTTTAAGGTGCTATTATATACGGGAGAATATGTAGCACTAGCTCATTTGGAATGTCAAAATAAAAGAAATTTTCAAAATTAAGTTATCTGCCTCTAAAATTTACCACTTTTCTATTATATCTTTAGATCAGTTGCTTCAATTATACAAAATACATACAAAAATAGTATTACAATAAAAAGTTACTTCAATTTATCCTATTTTATAAAAAGTAAAGATGAGTAAACTAGTTTCCTTCCTAGTCTAATATTTCTTAATGACTTCATAAAATTCATTATGTGTAATACATTGTGTGTTCAAAAAGAATAGCTTAGCAACAATCTCCTGTTTTAATCACTGCTAGTCAATCTAAAAGAAAAATCACTGTCTTCCCGCTCATCATTGATTGGCTCGAGCGGGCACCAGTAATATCTCCATATGTCCTGTCTCATGCAAGTAGAGCCCAAGGGCATCTGCTTGCTCCAGGAACATAAAGAGCCTCAAACCATCCCATCAGGTCATGGGAATGAAGTCTAAAATTGTTACTGGTATTTGGCATATCAAATACGACACGGGTAGCTTTCCAGGCTCTGCCGTGCAGGTAGCATACTCTTGTAGTCATCTCTAAATCCAGCATTTATTGATGAACCGCATGGCGCTTGCAGCCACGCGAGCTGGACTGTGATAGGCTGGCCTGCTGGGTGGAATTCTGATGAGGGGGAAGTCCGGATGTGGAAAATGGAGGCCCTCAAGAGTGGGGGGTCGTCTGGCTTGTTGCAAGGCTCTGCTGGGGTTGGGGGGCCAGGGCTAGAACCCGCCATCCCTCCTGGATGCCTCATGAGTGGCTGGGCACAGGGAGAGCCAGTAGCAGCTTTGTCCCATGTCTGTGAGTCTCATTTTTTGAAGAAAACTGAGTCATCAAATGGTATAAGTGTAGTGATAATTCTATGCATCATTCTTACTGATAGCTCCAACTGAATGGAGTGCCTGGCCTTCAGTATAGTTAATTAAATAAAAGCAGACAACCTAGAACTGAGCATTAAATAGGGCAAACATGACAACCCTTTTAATGTATGTTCTGTGAATCCATAGTCTGGAAGCACCGGAAGGTAAAGATTCAAAGATAGAGAAATGGACATAAATGAAAAAATCTCTCTGTTTCTTATAATAATTTTGGCACATAATGTCACAGCTGATGGGTGGGTATCTTTGCTATAAAAATAATTTATTTATGTATTTCGATAAATGGTACCTTACCAGAAAGTGGCTATGTTTGCAAACAGCTCTAGAAAAAAAAATACCATTAGAAGAAGGAAAAATTTTCATCTTTAGGGAATTGGTCAGAACAAACAGAATCATCCAAAGCCAGAGCCGATAGTCCAGCAGGTAGGGGCTTTTTCTTGCTCACAGCCGGCCTCGGTCGATCCCCCAGCATCCCCTATGGTCCCCCAAGCACCGCCAGGAGTAATTCCTGAGTGCAGAGCCAGGAGTAACCCCTGAGCATTGCTGGGTGTGACCCAAAAAGAAAAAAAAAGTGAAAACAATTACAAAAGGTTCATAAATCACAAGTATCACTTGTATCACTTGTCTTCCCGTTGTTCATCAATTTGCCTGTGAGGGCGACAGTAACGTCTCCATTCGTTGGGAATGAGGTCCATTATTGTTACTATTTTTGGCATCGAGGGTGGCACTGAAGAGTTTTGGTGAAATGGTATCACCCTGTCGAACCCCTCTTTTCACATTCATGATCACTTCTTTGTAGAATGGTGAGATCCTGGTGGTGAATCCGTAATACAGCTCACGAAGGATCTTGATGTATTGGGTTTGAACACCCTGTTTGGCTAGGGCTTCGATGACTGCTTCAGTCTCCACAGAATCAAAGGCTTTCTGTAAATAAATGAACGTGAGACAGAGCGGCATCTTGTACTCCCTACAAACCTCAATGAGCTTCGTTACTGTGTGGATATGGTCGATTGTGCTGAATCCTTTCCGGAAGCCTGCTTGCTCGCATGGTTGTCCTTCTTCTAGTGTTCTGCTTAATCCTGTTCAGGATGACTCATGTAAAGAGCTTGCAGATGACGAACAACAGGCAGATGGGGCAATAGTTGCCGATGTCGTGAATGTCTCCCTTCTTGAACAGTAGAACTGTCCTGTTGGTTTTCCATTGGGAGGGCACCTTGCATTCGGACAGGTAGCGTGTGAACAGCCGAGCTAGTGTATTGATGAGTACCGACGGCAGATTCTTCAGGTGTCCGGGTCTGATTTTGTCTGGGCCTGGTGCTGTTCCCTTCTTTACTGACGAGATGGCATGTCGGACTTCAGAAGGGAGAACGTTGGGAATGACATATCCATCCTGTGGAATTCGGTTTGTGGGCAGGTGGATGTGGCTATCAAAGAGATCCCAGTAGAAGTCCTGGATAATCTTCTCCATTGCCTTTCTGGAAGATGTGATAGATCCATCAGGCGTCGGAGGGCAGTCATCTTGGTCTTATAGTTGGCAAAGGACAGGCAGGCAGTGTGAATGCTTTTCCCGGCTTCTTCTGCATCTTCAGTATTTCTGCTCTTCTCTCTTTGAGGTCTTCTTTTATCGCTTCTCTGCACTGTTTAGCAAGCTTGGACGTTAGCATTTGATCTCCTGAGGCTCGCGCCTTGCCACGTTGGCGAGTGAGCTCCAGAGTTTCTGAAGACAGGCGTTTTTGTGAAGAATGCTCTCTCGGCATTCTTCACACAATCATGGAGGTGCTGAACCAGTCAGTTGTATTCTTCATCATCGATGTTGTCAATGATGGTATCTTCCCATGTTGCTGCAAAGGTGCCAAAGAGTTCCCAGTTGGTGGTCGCTCTGGGAGTTCTCTTCTTAAACTTTGCAGCCTTTTCTCCCCGTGGCAGGAAGTAGAATTTTTGCATGAAGGAGACGGTGGTCTGATCCTGTTTGGAATTTGGGGACGACAGCTACATCGGTCAGACAAAACCGTCGATTGAAGATGATGTGGTCAATTTCATTGTGGAACTGTCCACCAGGAGATTCCCATGTCCAACGTTTCGCTTCAGCTTTCTGAAACTCTGAGTTCCCATGAATGGTCTTGGTGGACATGATGAACTCCAGATAGTCTCTCACCCTGTTCGTTCCATTCTAGGCCATGGGTCCCAATGTGCAGTTCTTCAGCCGATCTTCTTGGTCCTATCTTGGCATTAAAATCACCGACTATGATCTTGTAGAAGGTGTGGTCTTTTTTATAGAACTCCTCCAATTCCATGTAGAATTTCTCAATTTCATCTTTGTATGTGGATGTTGGTGCGTAGACAATGAAGATAGAAATTGCTGGCAGTGGGCCACATCTCTTCAAGTGTAACCATCCTATTCGGTTTGTTAGGCATTCAAATGAATCAATGTTTACGCCCATGTTCTTGTTGAAAAGGATACCAACGCCACCGATGCCTCTTTTCGTCGCATGTTCCAAGGAACAATTCTTCTCCGGTGTCAAATACAGCATGATGCAACTGACACCTCCTCGTCTCAGTCAGACCAATGATGTTGTACTTGATCTTTTGCGCTTGCAGCATCAGATCCTCAATATATGCTTCCGATGCAAGCGTACGTGCATTGAAAGTACAGACAGTCATTTTAGTCCTTCTTCGTTTTGGCAGCCTAGGATGGCCATGAAATTTTATAAGACACTGCTTGTTTGCCTTTCTTATTGCTGCCATATTAAGGGCTCTTTCGGCATCAGGAAAATAAATATTTCTGTTACTGGATTTGGCATATCGAACACGCATCGGACAGCTTGCCAGGCTCTGCCATGCAGGCGCTATATTCTCATTACTTTCTGGGGCTCTCTCAGAGGGGTGGGTAGAATATTTATGGTAATGCCGCTTGCAACGGGAAAGCTGGTTTCTGCTCTGCCGGGTGTACCTGTGGCTTAAGCTCAAGCATTCCTGGGCTTGAAATGCTCTCCTCTGAAGGGCGGGTCTCTGCATGGTGGGTCCTTGTAGGCTGGGTTTC